>CAUYQG010032985.1:0-60942 GCA_963574415.1 Tarsius wallacei
AAACTCAGGGCTCCAGGAGTATTATGATATTGTCCAAAGCACAAGTCTGTTGTTTTGTCTTAAAAATCATGTGAGTTTTTTTATTCTACTCCTTGGTATAGCTGTGTTTGCTTTATTTGAGGGGTGCCAAAAAACTTGGTAATCAGATAAATGATGTTTTAATGCGGTACTTGTTTAAAAACCAAAATTAATGTCCCAAATCCATGAGAACACAATGTCAAACTCTTTAATAAAGATGATATCTCATCCCCATCCTGCATTTGCACAACACTGCCTCACCTGCCTCCCCCAATCCTGATACTTGTTCCAGTAAAACTTTATTTACAAAGAAGAGTGGCCAGTTTGACAATTTGAGTTTGTAAAGTACTGCATTCAAATGTTGTTTATCTTGATCACTAAGTTTTTGTTTTTGTTTTGTTGTGTGTGTGTGTGTGTGTGTGTGTGTGTGTGTGTGTGTGTGTGTGTGTTGTTTGTCTTTTGGTGTCCCAAACATTACCTCACCTTCCTCCCAGCTGGCTCACTAGTAAGTCACTTAAAATATGCACAAATAAGGCCTGGTATGGTGGCTCATGCCTACAATACCAGCACCTTGGGAGGCCGAGGTGAGAGGATTGCTTGAGCCCAGGACTTCAAGACCAGCCTGGGCAACATAGCAAGACCTAGTCTCTACAAAAAAATCAAAAGAATTAGCTGAGCATGTTGGCGTGCACCTATAATCCCAGCTACTCAGGAGGCTGAGGTGGAAGGATCGCCTGAGCCCAGGAGGTCAAGGCTTCTGTGAGCCATGATCGTGCCATCCCATCCCATCCCCGTATCTAACCTAGATGACAGAGTAAGGCCAACTAAAATAATAATAACAAAATAAAACAAAAATTACAATATATACAAATAAAGCAAACACAGCTATACCAAGGAGTAGAATAAAAAAACTCACATGATTTTTAAGACAAAACAACAGACTTGTGCTTTGGACAATATCATAATACTCCTGGAGCCCTGAGTTTGCCCTCCCCTAACTTCAGAGTATTTCACAGGGACAGGACTGGACAGGAATATCCTGACAACTCAGGTGTATTGTTTTGTTCCCTTCTGAGATGAGAAACCTGAACTTGAGAGCTGTTGGGTGAACTGCCACATATCACTGAGTACATGAATGATGAAAACCAAGGCAAATGGCTGGCTGGCGAACTGAGTGAAGATACACTTGCATCTGAGCCCCTTTCTTCATGTTAATAAAAAGAGACAACTGAGTGACCTAAATATGCCTCATCAGACTTGTCAACCCACTTCTCCCCAGACCAAGTGTACTAGCTTCTGGAAGAACAGATTAGGCAACATAATCATTACTTTGGTTAAAAAAATAAAATTCTGGGGAGTTGGTAGATATCACATAGCATCACATTTATGGGAAGTCATCAGCATTTTGGATTCTGACAGCTCCACTTGAATTCCAATTATGATCTAATTATGCCCGAAAGGTGGCCTACAACTGAAGGTTGGGGCCATATCAGAGAAACTTGGCACCACCTGCTACAGATGCACCACCTCCCTGATGCCTTCTCTCTCCAGAACGATGGATCATCCTTCTTCCCCCTAGCCCCAGCCAACTGCATGAACTTCAAGGTCCAGTCCACATATCAACCTTTTGCAGAAGCCCTCCTTGACACCTCTTCAGCATGTGTATTGCCTCTTTTGTGTGTATTCATTCATTAACTCACTAATTTCAGAGTAACTCACCCATTTCATAAATAGCTAATGAGTTTATTTAGCTCAGCATAGTGCAAGGCTCTGAGGACAACCACAGTGGGGAATGAAAAGACCTTGACTGTGCCTTCATTTAGCTCATGATCTACTGTTCCTATGGGACCTGACCTCTCCCTCTCTCTCATGGTGGCATGGTCTCACACTGAACTCCACTGACCTGTTTCCATCTTGTTCTCCCCAGCTTGACTGGAATGCCTCAAAGTCATATCCTAACATAACTGGACCTGGCCCAGACTAGATGTTCAATATAAATGTGAGTGAGTGAGAACCCCAGATGGGTGTTCATCTTGCTTTGGTGATTCAGGCTGCCTGTCTGATCATCCTGCCCAGGAGCTATGCCCTCCAGCCACTTCTATCCTTACCCAAATCCCCACTCTCTACAGGGAATAGAGCTGCTTCACCATGTAAGAACCAGCATCAACTGGCTAGGACGGGAATTGTCTCTGTCATTCCAATCAGTGCACATTCTTGAGCCAACTGTCCAGCAGGCTGTTGAAGGGTCTCAAAGGCAGGGTGCCTAATGTGATGCTTTCAACTGGAAAGTGGGCAAAGAGCTCTCAACGAACCACTCTTCTTAATTATACAAAGCAAACACCTTCTCAAGTACAGCCACGGAGCCAGTTGGAGTCTTTCCTCCCCAGCCTTCTCATCTTGCCTGCTCACCAGCACAAAGGTAAAAAGCCACACCTGCTGAATAAATAAGCAAAAGGACCCACAAGCCCATCTGCCTGGGGAAGTGGGAGATTCTATAGCATCACTGCCAGATTTATGCTCCTGCTTCCAGATTCCTTACATAAATCTGTTGATTGTTTTCACCTAGAAATTCCAGTGTGCTTCTAAAATCCTAAACTTTGTGATGAGTTATGAATCAGCTCAAGAGGGCCCAGGACACAGCAACAAGTACCATTTTTTTGTGGTGAGGATGCTGAAAATCTATTATTTTAGTAATTTTGAATACACATTTTTATTAACCGTGATCACTATGCAGTATGATAGATCACTAAAATGTATTCCTCTCATCTAACTGAAGCTTTGTACCCTTTGATCAACATCTCTTCTCTTCCTATTCCTCTTCCTCCCCTCAGTCTCTGGTAACCACCTTTCTACTCTCTGTCTCTATGAGATCAACTTTTTTAGATTCCACATGTGGGTGAGATAATATAGTGTTTGTCTTTCTGTGCCTGGCTTATTTCATTTAGTGTAATAATCTCCGTTTCCATCCATGTTGTAAAGAATGACAGAATTTCTTTCTTTTTTGAGGTTGTTATATTCCATTGTATCTATATATGCATTTTCTTTATCTATTCATCCCTTTATGAACACGTAAGGTACTTCTCTAGCTTAGCTATTGTGAATAATGCTTAATGAACATGGGAGTGCAGATATCCCTTCAACATATCAATTTTAATTCTTTTGAATATTTGCCCAGTAGTAGGATTACTGGGTAATATGATAGCTCTGTTTTTAGTCTTTTGAGGAAGCTCCATACTATTTTCCAAAATGGCTGTACTAATTTACATTCCCATCAACAGTGTACAAAATTTCCCTTTTCTCCACATCCTCACCAACACTTGTCATCTTTCATCTTTTTTATTATAGCCAATCTAACAGGTGAGATGCAAGGTGATATCTCATTGTGGTCTTAATTTGTATTTTCCTGATGATTAGAGATGTTGAACATTTTTTATATACCTGTTGGCCACGCCATACCTCTTCTTTGGAGAAGTGGCTGTTCAGAGCATTTGTCCATTTTTCAATTGGATTATTTTATTTCTTATTGTTTGAGTTCCCAGTCTATTTTGAATACTCGCCTCTTATGATATGTATATTTGCAAACATTCTCTCCTAATTCATAGGCTGTCTCTTTATTCCATTGTTTCCTTGGCTATTCAGAAGCTTTTTAGTTTGATGCAATGTCATTTGTCTATTTTTCCTTTTGTTACAATGTACTTAGAGTCCTATTCAATAAATCATTGCCCAGACCAACATCATGGAGCTTTCCCCCTATGTTTTCTTCTAGTAGCTTTACAGTTTCAGGTAATATGTCTTTTATCCATTTTAAATTGATTTTTGTCCAGGAGAAGCAGGGACCAAAGGGAGGCCCAAATTTCACCTGTACTATGACCACTTGTGTACCTAATCCTGATTTGTACCCCATCAGGATTAGGTATACAAGTAGTTATCGTACAGGCAAAGTTTGGGCCTCCCTTTGGTCCCCACTTTGCCTGGTTTGAAATTGGGTACTCTCACTGATGTTGTGTCCCCCCCCACCCCCACACCCTGGCAGTGTCGCACTACTGCCAATCCCTTTCTTATAGTGTTATGGTAAATGTTCAGGTACCCCCACATCTTTAAATAAAATTTAAAAATAAAAAAAATGTTTTTAATGAAAAAACAAAAAAATGTTTTGATTTATTGAATATGGTGTCAGATAAGTGTCCAATTTAATTCTTGTGCAAGACCATTTATTAAAGAAAGTATCTTTTTCCCATTGTGTGTTTTTGGCTCCTTTATCAAAAATCAGTCAACTGTAATACTTGGGTTTATTTCTGGGCTTTCTATCTTGTTCCATAAGTTGATGTGTCTGTTTTATGCCAGTGTCAAGCTTTTTTTTTTTTTTACAACAGCTTTATAATATATTTTGAAATCAGGGAATATACCTCCTGCTTGGTTCTTTTTTCTCAAGATTCCTTTGGTTATTTGAGGTCTTTTCTGTTTCATAGAAATTTTGAAATTTTTTTTTTAATTTATGTGAAAAATGACATTGGAATTTTGATAGGAATTGCACTGAATCTGTAAATTGCTTTAGGTAGTGTGGAAGTTGTCACAATATGATTTCAATTCATGAATATGAGGAATCTTTTCATTTATTTGTTTTCTTCCATTTCTTTCACCAATGTTTTATTGTTTTCAGTGTACAGATTTTTCACTTCCTTGCTTAAATTTCCTCCTAAGTATTTCAGTTTCTAAATACTATGATCAATGAAATTGTTACTTAATTTGTATTTCAGATAGTTTGCTGTTATTATAGAGAAGCACTACTGATTTCTGTGTGTTCATTTTGTAACCTGCAACTTTAATGAATTTATTAATCAGTCTAACAGTTTTTTATGGTGTCTTTAGGGTTTTCTATATATAAGATTATATCATCAGCAAAAAGATACAATTCATTTCTTTCTTTCCTCTATGGATATTTCTTCTTCTTGCCTAATTGCTATAATTAGGACTTTGAATACTATGTTGAAAAGAAGTGGCAAAATGGGTATCCCTGTCTTTGTGCTGATTCAAGAGGAAAAGCTTTCAACTTTCATCATTTAGTAGAATATGAATTATGGGTTTGTCAATATATGGCTTTTATTGCATTGTTACATCCTTCTATACATTTTGTTGAGAGTTTTTATCATAAATAGATGTTTAAATTTGTCAAATGCTTTTCCTGCATCTATTGAGATGATCGTGTGGATTTTGTGCTTTATTATTAATATTATGTATCACATTTATTGATTTACATATGCCCAGTCATTCTTGCATTCTTGGGATAAAATTCCAGTTTTTCTGGCAAATAATCTTTTTAATATGGCATTGAATTCAGTGTACTAGTATTTTGTTGAGGATTTTTGCATCTATTTTCATCAGAGACATTGGCTTGGAGTTTGCTTTTCTTGTAGGATCCTGATCTGGCTTTAGTATCAGAATAATGCTGGCCTTGTAAAATTAGTTTAGGAAGTATTCCTTCATCTTCAAGGTTTTGCAAGAAGGATTAGTATTAGTTTTTCTTTAATTGTTTGGAAGAATTCAGCAGTAAAATAATCAGAAGAAATTTAAAGGCAAATTAAAAATACCTTGAGCCAACTGGAAATGGAAACACAACATATCACAACTTATGGGATACAGCACAATCAGTTCAGAGAGAGAAGTTTATAGCAATAAATGCCTACATTTAAAAAAGAAAAAAAAATTCAAACAACCTAATGTTATACCTCAAGGAACTAGAAAAGAACAAAAGAAAAAACCCACACTTAGCAGAGGGAAGGAAATAAAGATCAAAGCCAAAATGAACAAAATTAAAACTAGAAAACAACAGAAAAGATTAACAAAATTAGATTTTTTTAAAGATAAATAAAATTGACAAACCTTTAGCTGGGCTAACAAGGACAAAAGAGAGAAGACTCAAGCAAAATCATAAATAGAAGAGGAGCTGTTACAACTGATACCACAGAAATACAAAGGATCATAAGAGACTACAATGTACACAGTATACCTCAACAAATTAGATAACCTAGAAGACATGGATAGGAGCATGCCACCTAGCAAGACTAAATCAGAAGGAAATAGAAAATCTTGAACAGACTAATAATAAATGAGGAGATTAAATCAATAATAAAATGTTTTCAATCAAAGAAAGACCTAAAAGCTGTTTAATGGGAGGTGGAGCCACCAGATAAAACATCTTTGCAAAACCCTAAAGCCTCCTTCCTGTGCCCCTCAAATTAAAAGAATTCACCCTACTAATATATTAACTAAAATGAATTATTAATAACTGTCCTCCATTATTTATTGGCTGTTTTTGGAGAATAAAATATTGAGATCCAAAGAGGAATCAATTTCTACGAAACCTCCCTTTCCTGAGCAGGCTTGATTCATGTCACATAATAAAGAGATAAGCTTATCAGCAGCATCAGTTCAAAGACGTCTGCTGTAAATGTTGATTTTGAACCAATAAGAAGATTATAAGCACTGTCATAAAATATCCTTCCAGGATGTAAATTATTCAAAACCCTTCGTGGGCAGACACGGTATCTCATGCCTCAGTGATCCCTCTCTATGCAACACATTTCATTTATTAAAGCCAGAGAGGCCCTCTGTTGATAAAGCCCCCTAAATAAATGATAACCTTCATCTCCTTCTTCCAAATTATTTTCACGATTAGAATTTGAAATGCTCATGCTGAAGGTGTCGTGTCAAAAAGAGCAGCCTTGGTAAGTCATGTGTATGTCTTCATTGTGACGCTCATCTCCACATGACAGTCAAGCCCCAAGCCCCCTTTCTGCAAAGCAGATCAATGGGTCTAGCAGTGCAGACATGCTCTGAGGACTTATCATTACATTGCTCAGTTGTGAGATAAGGGGTGTAATGAAACAAAAGGGCTTGGAGTCCAAACATGCTTTCCTACTCAGTCTCAACATGACCCTGCATGACTCAGGACTCAGCATGGCATGACCTAGGGATGTCATTCACCCTTTCTAAAATTGAGTTTCCCTTACAGGGAGGTATGGAAAGATATGTGCACACACGGGGAAAGTTTCTGGCTCTTAGTAGGTTTTCAGTAAACATTTCTAACTAGATCTCTGACCACACTGTAGACCCAGTGTGGCATGCATCTTCTCATCTCCTCAAGACCTTCTAGAACTTCAGGAAATACTCCAGGCAGTTCTGCCTGCTCCAAAGAGTTCTGAGAGCCAGCTCATCCTGCATTGATCTCAGGCCTTTGTTCACATAAACCAACTCATCTTTGAAGGCCCAATTCAAATGCCATCTCCTTCTTGAAGTATTTCATGATTTCCTCACTTGAATTCTTTCTTTTTCATCTTTTCTCAAATATTTATAGAGTACCCTCCATGTGTCAAGCATTACTCTGGGTTTTTTCAGGTACAAGTTCACACAATCTTCATTCAACCCCACAAGACAAGTCCGGTTGCTTCTATTAGACAGAAAAGGGAATTAAACTCAGGGAAATTAATTGCATTGCTCAGAGTCACAATTGAGGAAGTGATGGGGCCAAGATCTGAACCATGTTTGGCCTGATTCCAAAGCCCATGCTCTTTTCTTCTCTTCTACTGACTACCCTGCTGCTGCAGGACCCACAGCTCAATGCTTTCTATCTGGGTTTCACTTGTCCTGTTGAGCATGTCTGAGATTCTACTAAGAGTAGACCTCAGAGCTTGTCATGAACACTACAGTCTATCTGCTTGGCTTCCAGCTGAACCAGTTCCCATTCACTCACGGTACCCCCAGTCCCTGCAGGAATCCCCCAGCCCAGTCCCAGAATGACAGCACTAACTCACATCCATTTCTCCCATTTCACCATTCTGTTTTCAGTTTCTTCATCTACAAAATGGGATCATAATGGTACCCATTTCAAGCAATAGCTGCGAAGATAAAATGGAATCATGAACATGAAACATTTTGAACAAGGCTGGCACAGAGTCAGTGCTCAATAAATGTGAGCTACTGTTACTATAATCCTAAAGGTTTCTGACAACATTGTTCTGACTCCAGATTCATGCTGTCCCCGGCATTGCACTGAGCATTGTGCATACCCATAGCAGAAAGCTTGGGATACAGTGAGTGGTCAGCATATCACGAATTGCTGGTGAATTATTCTATGTTTTCAGAGAACATGCAAATTACTATTGGGAACAACTGCCTGGGACAGTGGAGGGTGTACAGGCTCTGGAATCAGATAAGCTGGAGTTTAGGTCCTGCCTATGAGCACTAATAGTGGAAGCTCCTGAGTGAGTCACTCAATTATCTTGGAGCCTCTGCTTTCACGTCTGTAAAATGGAGGTTGGAAGGGGAAAGCCAGACACCAAAGTTGCCAGGTCACTGTAGCAGGAAAATGAAACTGTCACCAGGAATATCATAAATGCTCAGTTCCTTCCTCTTTTCCACCTTTTCCTTTCACTTTCCTCTTTCCTCTCCCAACTCCCCACCTTCCAGTTTCTTCCCTCTGCATCCTTCACATGTATATCATCACCAGCACCATGCTCTGTCTTCCACCTATTCTTGTGGGTTTGGGGTGTCTTTTGTTGACCCGTTGATCAGCTTGGCCTTGTCTCTTCCGGGGGTGTAATAAATGCTTCAGCAACGAGGACCAGACCTACCTGAGCCTGAGTGACACTCCCCACAAATGCCCATGGAAGGAATTATTCCCATCTACCATGAAGGGCAGAAACTGGCAAAAAGAAGGGTCTCCAACCAAGCCCTAAACCTCTCCATCTTCCTTCATGCTATAGATTATATCATAGCAAAGATCCACTATTCCAGCACAATACTAGGAAGACAAAATGATAGTTCACTGTGATGGTGCCCAAACCAAGCTGAATAATTTTCCAACAAAAGTTTTCGATGCTCCCATATGTATAACAAAATACAAACACACACACACACATACATAATAAAACAGTGTAAGAACCACTAGCAGTGTTCTTTGCATAGAGCTTGCAAAGTTCCTTGCAAATTCTTCAGAAGGAATGAATTCTTTGAATTACCTACTACCCAGAACGCAGACACCATTTGGTTCATTTTGTTCACACAGCAATTCTGCCTTGTCAAGAGCTGACAATCAGACATGCAAAATGAGTGCTATATATGAATTTTGCAAAAGTATCACTTTGGGAAAACAGGAACCAAAACAAATTGAAAAATCATATAAATAATTACTCTGAGTTTCAGCTTTAACATGAAAAAGGAAGGTACACAAGCAGAAGTGCCAATTAATATGACTGTTTAATTACAGGGGCCCAAATTAACAAATCAGAATTACTCCAGATTTCCAGCAGGCAGCCTCACTTCGCATGTGATCTCAGAAGTGTGGGCACTAGTGGGGGAAATGCTTAGGTTTCCTTTGCCAGGTGCCCAGTTGGAACAGCATCAGGAAAGCAGAAGGTGAGGTCCCCATGCAGGAGAACAAGGCCCTCCTAATCCCACCTCTCTGCTCAGACATGTTGGGCCCTCAACGAGATCAGCAGGTGCAAGATTCCACCAAGACATCTTCTCTAATTAGGAAATCATTCCTCATGCAGCTGCAAGGACGTAACCACAACAAGCTAAGGATGAAATTAAGCCCAACACAACCAAAGGATGGGGTTTATTAAGCAGCCAGTACATGCTCTTCCCAGTCTCTCCCTCTCTGTCTCTCTGTGTCTATGACTCTTTCCCTTTGTCCCACTTCCCCACTCCCACTCTCTCTCTCAATTTGTTTTGGTTTCTGTTTTCCCCAAGTAATACTTTTGCAAAATTCATGCATATCACTCGTTTTGTATGTCTGACTGTCAGCTCTTGACAAGGTAGAATTGCTGTGGGAACAAAATGTATCAGACTCAGTCAGGTAGATGGTATCATCTATATAAAAGTAATTATCCCACTGTACAGCTGTGGCACCAAGACTCCAGAGTTCAGCTCATATGATTTTGTCAAAGCCATATAATTGGAAAACAAAAGGTTCTGGATTCAAAACTCTGAGTGTCTGAGTTCAAAGTCTTTTAATTACAGGGAGCTTCTTTCTAGAAATTAAAAATGCTTCCACCTCCCCTACGTACAACTACAGCATTTATTTCATTGTTTTTTCATTCAATAAAGTTAGTCCTGAACCTGCTGGGTGTCAGTTCTGGGAATATGATATTGAGCCCAAACCGACCCAGACCCCACTTTCAAGGAACAAAGACAGTGAGAGAGAACAACATAGATAAAACGATCACATAAATAAAAGTATTTTCATTGCCTTTTATTACAGCTAAGTAAGAGAAAGAAATTGGGCTATAAGAACTTTTTTAAACTGAGGGCCAAGTGGTCAGGAAAAACCCCCCAAAGAAGGAATGGTCAAAGTGTGATCTGAAAGATGAGTGTGAATATATAATATATAAATAGAAAATAATATACTTAAGTATAGAAATATGTTCTATACTTGTTCTGTTTTGTTCCCATCCAACTACCCCTCATCCCAACCCAGCCTCACCTGACTTCTGCTCCCATCACTCTGCCATCTGAGTTCATATGATAAATTTCGTGGACATGCTCAATCCTCAACTTACTTGAGCCTTCAGACATTCAGGATAGAGTCGACCATGTCCTTCTGCCTGAAATCATCTCCTTGACTTCTGAGCCAGAATTTTACTGGTTTTCCTCCCAACTCTCTGGAATCTCCTTAAAAATTGCCACAATTTCGTCACTCTCTTCTTTTCTAAGTGTTCTTCAAGGCCTGGTGTTGGACACTTCTCATTTTGTATTCTCTCCCTGGGCAATCTTATCCATGCCATAGCATTATTTGCACTCAACTATGGCGATTCTCAAAGTTGTCACTCTAGCCTTGACATTTGTTCTGGACTCCAAATCTATATTTCCAAGAAGTCTGGTAGTTCTGGACTCCAGATCTATATTTCCAAGATGCCTGGTAGATGGCTGTTCTTGGATATCTAAAAAATGCCTCACACTCAGCAGAATCAAAACTGAGTTCACCCTGTGACCCCAACCCAACCTCAGCACCATTAGTCCAATTGGCAAACCAGAATCCCAGGCAGCATCTATGGATCCCTTTCCCTTTTTGCCTTACATGGTAGACTGAATAATGGTCCCTAAAGAAGTCCAAGTTTTAATCCCAGGTACCTGTAAATGTTACATTATTGGCAAAAGGGAACATTAAAGATATGATTAAGTTAAGTATCTTGAGATGGAGAGATTATCTGGGTGGGTCCTAAATGTAATCACAAAGTCCTTTATGAGATTGAGGCAGGAAATATCTGATGACAAAAAGAAGGCCATGTGATGATGGCAGGAGAGACTGGAGTAATGCCAAAAAAATGCCAGCTGCCACCAGAAGATGAAAGAAGCAAGGAATGGTGTTTCAACTGGAACCTCCAGAAAACATCAGCCTTATCAGCACTTTGAGTTCTAGCCCTATAAGACTCACTCTGACTTCTGGCCACCAGAACTGTAAGAGAATAAATTGCTTTCAGTCATAAACTGGTTTAAGTCATAAATTTATGGTCGTTTGTAATAGCAGCAGGAAATTAAAACACCTTACTATAACACATGTGCTAGCAAATCCTGTTTATTTTGCTATCCAAATAATTCCCGATGCATCTAATTTTCTCCAACTCTTCAGCCCCTTCCCTTCCATCATCTCTTAAATGGGTAGATGCCACAGTCTCCAGCTTCCTGTAACTTCTAGCATAAAGAACAATATCCTATGGGTGATGCCCTGGTCCCTGTCTCCCTTCCCAGACATATCTTGCACTCAGGACACACACTAGCTTTCTTTCAGTTCTTGGAGGGTATTAATCTCCTGTCTACAACAGAGCCTTTGCACAACCTTCTTCCTTGATTTAGGATGCTTGTTAATTTCAGATCATAATTTTTGTTTTAAAATTCTAATGTTTAGAATTTTTCGGTGTGCATGTAACTACCCAGCTAGTTGCCAGTTTTATCATATGAATTCAGATGGCAGAGAACAGGGACATGATAGAGTAATGGTTGGTTTTGTCCACCCCTGTGTCCCCAGCATTTAGCAAAGTGCCTAGCACAGAGCAAGTGTTCAACACATATCATTTTGATGACTCCCAGGGAGTGTGTGTGGATAGGGTTGGCGGTCTTTAGTACTTGACTTTTTCCTGATCCTTCTAGGCACACAGTTAGAGAAAGGGAGGTAGCATGAGAAGGACTTGATTACACTCAGCAATGACCAAGGAAACTTTAGAATAAGAATATCATATATCTCAATGTCATCATTAAAAGATGGATGCTGGGTGTGGCTTTTGTTATTTTAGGATTCACAAAAGATTGTGTTGGGTTTTTCTTTACCACATAGCCTACTCCCTCTATTCTCAGAGGTTTTTTTGGTGATCTTCTCTTGCATTTCTTAGATTAAAGCACTTTGGAAATCATCTGTAATAGATCAGGGTCTTTAAATAGCTCCCCTGTGTCCTAGGGTTTACCTGAGGTACCTCATAGGCCACTTGGGCCTTGAAATGGCTCTTAGTTAACCAGAGGAGCCCCTCTTTATTTTGTATACTAGTATTCCAAATGGCATTATTTTTAAAAATGTTTTTATGTCTAGAAAGAAAAGAAAAAACTTTGTAAATCATTATTATTATATGTATTAGCACCACACTTTATGCATTTCAAGGTATTTGTTGATTTTTCTTCATTTGATTCTCATATAAATCTTTCAAGCTAGAAAAAGATCATTATCATCAGTGGACAGATCAGAAAATGACTCAAGAATTTTAAATAGCTTGACCAAGATCACAGATCTAGCTAGTGTAGAACAGAGCTTGGACTCAATTCCATGACATTGGACTTTATGCAGGCTATGGAATGGTGGTTTGATATAATTTTATCTATTCATTCAGGCACCAGATGACTTCAGTGAACATTTAGGTTTCTTATGCCTGGAGAGAAAATAGTACACCATTTTAACATTGTTTTCCTCCAGGTGGCAAGATTGTCAGTAAATTTATTATCTTCTTTATGCTTCTCTGTAACATCTACAATGTGCATGCATTAATTTTATAATTAGAAAACATTAGAAAGTAAGGAAATATGATTATAAAGTAAGTTAGAGGAGTAATGGGAAACAGGAAGATCTCCTACTCTCCCTGGGTTGAGGGTGGTGCAGGAGGTGACAGATCATTTGGTGTTGGTTCTGAGCCTGCTTTGCCAATTACCACTTGGTTAATCCTCCAAGTGTCTTAACCCCTCTGGGCCTCAGTGGAGCTCTCTATAAAAAGGAGAAAATAAACCCACCTGCACTAGTCAAAGCTCTTGATTATAAATGGCAGAAACGCAACTTAAACTAGCTTAAAGGGAAGAAGAAATTCACTGAGTCACACAAATGAGGAGCTGAGGGATCTAACTGCAAATATCACCGTCTTCATCTGTGAGATCTGTCTCCCCCTGCTTAGCTCTTAAGCACTCTGTCTCCCTGTGCCTGGAAGATGGGAAGCAGCAGGTTTGCTTTTACCTTCCCATATTAGCAGATCTGGTGGGAACAAAACCACTCTCAGAGCTCACAGACCAGGTCCAAGTTTCATTCTGATAGGCCACTCTTAGATCCCACGCCATCCCAAGAACCACTCACGATGACCAGGTAATAGGAAATTAGATGGACCCAACCAATTCCCTGTGCCTACCCAGGGCTCAGTAGCCTCCTTCCTGGAGATTCAGCTGAGCAAGACACACTCCTGACCAATCCAGATGAGGTAGGCATTTTCATTGGCCAGAGGACACAATTTATATTTGTTGCTTAAGGGTTTAATTAGCTTGTGAAATGCATTAAACGATAAGTAAGTTTTGCTAAACATTTCATTACTTAGCAGGGAGAAAATAAAAACCTTAAAATCAAGGTGACAACACAAAAACAAAGGAATATTTTGCCAAGGAAAAAAAAAGCCATAAGAAATTGGGCTTGGGAGAAAATCATCATGGCATGAGGTTCATAGAAAATAGGTATGCATCCCTTACATAGACCAAGCCCTTTGTGCCCACAAGTCCTTTCCTGTGAGTTCCTTTTTTTGCTTAACTATGTTTTGAAAATTGGAGACAAGCATTGCAGAAGATGCTCCACTCCCAATAAAACTCCAAATAAATTAGATATTGAACAAGATGCTGAGATCCTGGCAAGAATACACAAAAAATTGGGCCTCGAGCTGTTGGGAGATGATAAATTGTCAGTTTCTCTTTAATAAGCTTGTGTCTCATCACCACCTCCTGTAAGGAATTTGATAGCTTTTGTTTTTAACCTGTGAAGAATAAAATCAATTCCCAACTAGAGTTGGGAGCCCCAAACCATAAAGTCACAAAGATATCAATTAATCAATCAATCAGTCGGTCAATAGATCAGCATGCCCATATTGAGGCCAATTTTTGCTGGGCATCTGGGGCTGGGAGAAGAATTAGAAAATATGACCCTGCAGATGCTGCCTGAGGGAAGCCATGCTTCAGAAAGCATGGTTTACAATTTTTAAGGCCACAGGAAACCTATTTCCATTAGAATTACTCTGAGTGGGCAATGTTCCCCCTCCTCACCGGTCTTATCTAATAGACATATTTGAATTTGGACTCTGGACTAATCAGACTTTGACATAGGCCTTTGACCTGCTCAAATGTCCACATTTGCAGCATCACTCCTTATGTATCAGCTGGGTTTATAGGCCCTATCTCTATTTCCAGGGCATTTCAGAAGAGGTAGAAGTGAGGAAGAAGATTCAGACAGAGGCTCAAATTCTACCTCCACTATTTTCTAGTTTTGTAACTTTGCATAATTTATTCAGTCCCTCCTACCCCTGGTATCTTTAACCACCAAAGCAGAAATAACAATATGTACTTTGCAGCCGTGCAAGGATTAAATGAGATCATATATGTGGAGGGCTTAAAACAAGACATGGTTCAGAGTTAATAGTAGTCTGTTAACATTACTTTCAATCGTCGCTGGTGGTAGTAATGTTATTTTACCTAACAGGTTACTCCTAAGTTGTCTTTTTTTTTAATTTTTATTTTTAGTATCTATTTTAAAATGTATATAGGTATGTTTTACTCCTCTGTTTTTTTGTTTGTTGGTTTTCCCCAACCTCCAAGTGGATTTTCTAACCCTATAATAATCCTGTTAAATTCTACAGACTTCCACTTACATGACACAAATACCCCTCTGGCTTTAACCCAAACAAAACTAATTGTCCCCTTGTTTGTCTGTGTGTGATTTGTTTTTTCCAGATGAAACATTTCAGACTCTGTTTTCTTGTCCCTTGGCATTTTTTAACAATCAACACTGTATGAGTTAGACACAGAGATAGGATTTCTTGGAGCAAGGAATTAAGAATGTGTGAAGCCAAGTGTCTCTGTTTGAAGTCACATTTCTCCATTTCAATGAAGAAACAGCTGAAAGAGTATGATATACAGAAGAGTCTATAAACTTGGAAGTCAGGAAAGCCAGAGTCTTAATTAATCCTTCTTTCACCTCCTAAGAGCCACGTGGCTGGGTATGTTACTAAACCAGTGCAAAATCAACAATTGTTCTTTCCCTTCCAAGAATGAATTTGGGCATGATTAATTGACACCATTTTCTTAAAATTCCACAAAATAACATAAACAAGCCTTTGAAAGTCAAGGGAAAGATTTGACTTGAGGTGAGAAAATTAAGGGAAAGATTTCCATGGGAGGATCTGCAGAAGAGGGACTAAAACAGAAAAGCAGGAGATGCAAGTTCAAGTCCTGGCCCTACCACCAGGGTACCTGTGACCTGGAATAAATTTCCTCTCCACTCTGGCCTTAGTTTACTCATCAATTAGGAAATTTAGATAAAGCAATTGATCAGGCATCCTTCCAACTCTGGCCCTCAGCCACACTCTTGTCTGAGATATCTCATGCCATAAATCTTATCGCTCATAAGCCTCTCCTCTCTGCCTTAACAATCACAACTGCTACATCTTGCTTGTCAACAATAATAATCACCAATATTTATTGAATGAAAAATATGAGTTAAAGACTATGTCAAAGACTGCACATGCCTTCTCTTATTTAATTCTCACCACAACCCTCTGAAGTAGATGCTTTCATTATCCCTAGTTGAGGGCTAAGGATTCCCACCAGGTTATGAAAGGCTGCATGATTTCTTACTTAAGCAACATTTCTAGGACTCGAACCCCTGACTCCACACTGCTGTACTGCCTCACAACAATTATGACCTAGGCTTCCAAGATACAGAACATGTCAAGGTCATCTCTGATCTTCCAAGGTGTCTCTAAAGTAACTCTCTTTGTCAGGTTTCCCTGCCCCCTTCAGCCCACCTTATTGTTTGGGCTTTGACTGAGGTCTTTGACATTAGGCAACATGGGGTAATAGTGCAGAGACCTCAGAGGCGGGCTGAGCAGGATTAGTGTCCTACCCCTGCCACATGAGAACATCTTGGATAACCATCCCCATCCCCAAGTCTAGCTGTTCTCCTATGAAGCACTTCTGTCTAAGAGGTTATTGGGAGAGTTAGGCGGGATTCTGTACATTAAGTGGTACCAACAAGACATACCACTGATCAGTGTCCTTATTCTTCTACTTGTATCCCACTTTGCTTTAAGACCCAACCCTTGAAAATCTGCTTTCCTGATTTTGGAATTGACCCATCCCTCCTTGAATCAGTCTGGGTCTCAACAAAAGAGAGATTGCACACTGAAAATTGAGTTATTCAGAGTTTCTTTCTGAAGGAGCTGCATAGGAAGCTGTGAGTAAAGGGTACTAACAATAGGACAGTACCTGGGACTTGGTAAAGCAGAGCTTTACCCTAGGACCCAAAGGCTGAGAGGAGGGATAGTTCCCAGAACACAGGGAGAGAGGATAAAGGAGTGTCAGCTTCCTTGGGGGGAATAATGGTCTCCAGTCAAAGAACACAGCCAGCCAAGAAGTGACCTTGCAGGAGGTTTGTTAGGGGATAAATACTCTGACTTCACTCTTGGCCATGAGAGTTAATTCCAGAAACAAAGAATTGACCGAAACCATTTTGATAAAGTAACTGTATGACATTGACCACTAGTCAAGTCATGCAATGTACTGATTAATAGTGTTGCTTTGTAACTATGGGTCCAAGGAATTTGGAGCTGGTTTGTACATGTTTATTGACAAGGTGAGATGGATGATTTGTACTCTCTGACCTCCCTTCAAACTCTTTGTGCAGTTCCCTATTGGCTGAGCCCAGTTAGAAGCAGCAGGGAAAGGAACCCATCAATGTCATTCATGTAGCTCAGCTTCCAGGGGAGAATACAGAAGGAAGAAGGGTTGAGAGTAGATCTTCCCATGGCTCCTCCACCACAAAGTTTTTATCCTTTGCATCACACTCATGGGGCTCTCCTTTGCATGGGAAAATTATAATGTGGGTGTTCTGGCTTTGTCTATCTGACCATGAGTTCTCTAAGAGCATGCATCTCCATTTTTTTCCTGTGGGCATCTCCTATCACCCATCTCAGTGCCTGGCATGGAGTAGGTGCATAGGTAAGTGTAACTGAATCTCCACAAGGACCAGGTCATTGGGCATCATGGAGAAACAGCCAGCTACTTGCCTTCACCAAGCCTGGTCCTTTCTAATCGCTGCCGAAGACTTTGCCAGTTGCTGAACAGCCAGAGAGACATTTTTAGAAGGTGGAGAAAGATATCTGAGCAGACAGAGTGTGCTTGCAGGTTGATCCCTATTTGTAACAATTTTACAAGCGCCTCCCCCTGTGACATTAGATAAACAGAGATGAGAATCACATTTCAGTGTGACAGCGTAAAAGGGACATCAAGAAACAATTAAAAAGATCTAGCGCAACCTGGTCCTAAGAGAATTTTGTCAGAGTGAATAGGCTTCCCGCCAGGGCCCATGTGGCGGTAATATGGCCTGTGAGCCCACATTCAGAGCCTCAAATTCTCGACGGCAGGATCCTCTGAGACCCGGGACTGGAGACTATGTGAGCCCAGAGAATTTGATTCTTTACTGCTTGTCAGTGTTATCTAAATCACCTGTGATCAGCAGCACAGAACATCTGCCTGGCAAATCTCCACCGGAGCATGATACCTTCCAACCCTAGTCAAACCCCAACTGTGAGAAATAATATTTATAGAGTATTGCCTAAAGGGCATGCTGTCCATCACTCCTTTAGATCAGCGGTTTTTCAGATTGCCTTCCCCAGAGGCCTGGAATTCCTGAGGGTGTCCCTAAAGCTCCCTGGAAACCAATTCCCTGCCTCTACCCCAGTCTAGAGGACGCCAGATCTGATCTATTGCAAGGGGATATTGGAATTGCATCTAAGAAATCAGTTTTTTAAAAAACATGGCAAGAGCTCGTCTCCACAAAATTTTTTTTTAAATTAGCCAGGCATGGTGGCACATGCCTGTAGTCTCAGCTACTCAAGAAGCTGAGGGAGGAGGGTCACCTGAGCCCAGCAGTACAAGGCTGCAGTGGTCTGTGACTGTGCCACTGCACTCCAGCCTGAGTGACAGAGTAAGATTCCCAACTCAAAAAATAATAATAATAATAATGCTGTTGCCTTAAAAGAACAAAAGTCATCACTTTAGCCAATTTTTTTTCCTGTGATCAAGCCAGATGGTAAGAAAACTTCAAGCCTGGGTCATGTTATTTTACTCTGCTGCCCACAGAATTTCTGGAGGTAAAATAAGCTTCAGTGGAATCCTATCAACCCACATCATAGGACCCCAGAATAAATAACCTATTAAAATTCCTGCAGTGTCTCTTGAAGGACTCCTTTTGGTGAATCCATGACAGAATTTTCTCTTCTAAATCAGGAAAGGTTGATTCCAGTTTGGTTATGCCACGAGTCTACTACGGACTGGGAAATTGACCTTGTTTCCCTCTTGACCTTGGCCTCTGGGACCCTCCTGCAGCCATTCTAGATGGTACAGAACCTGTGCTCCTACAGAGTCTAATTTCTGCCTCAGCTCCCTTGGTAACTTATCATTTTGGATCACATTTGTTTGTGTGAGTGAATATGAGTATCCTACCTCCTTTATAGAAAAAGAGGGAGACTATAAATATATAAATAAAAAAAATTAAGTAGCTCTTAAAGTAAAAGGAAGCAACCCCATTCATTTGGTTGTGCTTTTGCCACCCCACAGTCATATTCTAATTCTGAACCGTGAAATACACTGGTTTTCTCATCCCTGCTTACAAAGCTCCCAGTTTCCTATGGGTAGGGGGGGCCACACCTTAGACTCAAGTCTATATTGGGATGGAGTATAGAGAGGACTTAGCATAGAGGAGTTAGGGTGCTGGCTTATGTCCTGAAAGACAGGCAGACAGACCCAAGAGGCGTTACTTTATCACTCACTGTCAACACAAGTTTTAGAAATGGGGACAGCTATGGTCACTCCCAGCTTCTCCTAGTCCTGCCCTCCCCTGCACTCCCCAGGACCATCATTTCTGGTATTAGAATGTCTGCAGGCAGAGAGTCTAGAATTTGTTTTGCTGCCATTGGCCCAGTCTCAGTCTTTGATATTCTTAAAGTCCTGAGTTGAAGAATCCTTGTTGTTTTGCAAAGAAGAGAGCAGGTAACCTGGGGCCCTATGGAAGCTACATTTGCTTCCATGATTCTGCTATCTTGACTGGTGACATGGAGTAAGCCTCCTGTGATAGCAGGGTGTCCCAAGAGAACTGCTTCTTTGTATTTGCACCCACATGACACACTCACAAAAACGCACACCCATGCTCTGAGACTTGAGTGGATTTGGGGTCAGAAAGACTTGAGCTCAAATACTGGTTCAGCCACTTCCCAAGTATATGTGTACCCTTGACCTGTATAAGCCACACTTTCTTCCTTACAATAAGCAAATCCTATATTATTTTACTTCCTCTGCTAGCCAGTGAGGTAGATATAAATCATAGCTCCAGTTTCATATGTTGCTTAACCAATCTATTCCTTAGTTTCCTTATCTACAGAGTGGGATCACATACATGCCTACTTCACTGTGCTACTGTGAGAATTAAATAAGAAAATATATGTACAGAACTCAGTATGATCCCTGGATATGAAAGTTAATGTATTGTCTATGGGCATGTCTCCAGAAGATGAAAACCGCAGGCTTTGATCAGTTTTCTACTGATCCAGGGGAAATGTGACCTATGGTTCTGATACATGTTGTGCCTTATGACCATAAGGATACTCCAGGGAAGGAGTCTTTCACTGCTGGCTTGGGCAGATCCCTTTGATTTCCAGCTGTGGATAAAGCCACAATCATTGTCTGCCAATGAGCCTCTTGATGTCTATGGACCTCTGAAGCTTTGTTGCTAGGTTGTGCCTCCTTTGGAAGGCATTATCTCCTTTTGTCATTGGAAACATGTCCCCCTCTAACCTCCATGTCCCTGCAACAGCCTTCTGACCAAAGTGCTGGTCACCAGACCCTGGATACTGCACTCAACCTGCCAACCTGCAGCTCCTCCCTTACCTTCTGTTGTGGCTAAAGACATCCTCTTGATACCCCTATTCCTGTAGGGGGCTCTAGACTCAGGCGCAAATCATCCTGCTTGGCACCATCCCTCAGCAACCCATCACAGCATGCATAGCCATTCTGGTGAAGTGACAAGCACAGACGCATTCAGAACAGCCTTCACTGTGCTGGTGCCCAATAGAAGGAGGAATCTACCCACCGTCAGGCCTGGGGAGGCTGCCATTTTTCTTCCTGAACCCTCCCCGCTCTCCAGGGGCCATATTTAATTCATGATGTCAGAGCTAACACCATTGCTAGATATATTTCCTTGATGATTAAACATTAAACACCACCAGTATTTCAAAGCATTTGAAATAACTCAGACCTAATGAAGGACTAATTGCTTCACTCTGTGTATTCAAATTGTGATGTTATTTTTTCAAAAATGCATTCTTATGTCAACTGTTGCATCAATTAATTGCAAATTTTCCAACAGTTAGCTGTAGTGTGATTAAAGCATATGAAAATAATCTTTTAATTAGCTTTCATTTTGAAACAAATAGACAATTAAGCCAAAGAAGTAAGTATGGAAATTTTGTTGGTCTTCTTTTTTGGGGGGGAGGGATACTTGTACAAATAATGACTATATCATTGGAAATTATTTCCATGGCTAGCCTAATGGTTGTTTCAGTAACTTCATATTTTCTCTTTTACAATCCTTCTATTTCTTACAATCCTTGTACCCCTACTGTTTTCCCCAGAAGCTTAAAATATATAACTAGATGAATAATGGCCTTTTTCAAGGATGTCTTTTTGAGCAGAGCTATTCAAAGTACCAGCCAATTCTTATTAAAAACACCATTGTTCACCTCCCCTAGTGTTTGAAGAGAGGAAAAGATTCTGTTTTTGGTCACTGAGTCATTAATTCTTTCACCCACCCCGTGAAGCAGGGCTGGGACTAGAGAGAGAGGAGAAGTGCCGCCAGCACAAGACTGGAGAAGGATGTAATCGGGGCCCAGACTGAATTGGCACCATCCTCAGGGTGTGTGACTTCTCAAATTGTGTGACCTAGGTGCCTCACTGGCTTAACCCCAATCCCAGCCTTCCTATGAAGAGTCATATAGAAGGTATCCACTGTGTACTCAGTGCTATTCTAGAACCTGTTAATTATACGAAAAGGACTGTAGAATTCATTTGGTCCAGTATATCTTTTGTTATATGCAAGGAGACTGGGGTTCAGAGGAGGGGAAGGGGCATGCTAGATCTGCTACAGAGAAAACAAAGATGGAGATGACAAGGTTCTGGTCCTTGTCCACTTAGTCAAAGAGAGATATCTGTTAGGTATCTCTCTGTGTATGGCACATGAGAGAGACCCCTACCCAGCCTCAGGTGGGCAGCATTACCAGGGAAGACTTAGTCTTTAAAACAAAACAAAGGAGCTAAACTTGAGGAATTGGAATTTAAAGGCTTCTCTTTGGCTAAGTGAACTTGGCCTAGTGATTTGACCTCTCTGAGCCTGTGGGTCATTTCTTTAAATAGAGATAATATTTAGCTGACTACGAGCACCAGGAATAATAATGTGATGTGTGTTACTACAATGACTGACATAGAATAAGTCACAACAGTGACAACTGGTAACATTTTATAAGTGAAATACTATGTGCCAAGCACTAGGACCAATGCTTTATCTGTATTATATCATTCTATCTGTACAGAGACTCATGGGATAGACACTGCAAACTTCATTTTATAGGTAAGGAAGCAAACTCAGAGAGATAAAACAATTTTCCCAGTTCACACATGGCTGGTAAGTGGCAAGAGCCAGGGTTTAAACCAGTTCCATCATATTTAGATCTAAGAGAAAAAGAGAAGGCAAGGCATGGTGGCTCATGCTGGTAATCCTAGCACTTCGGGAGGCTGAGGCAGGAGAATCATATGAACTCAGGAATTTGAGATGAGCCTGGACAACATAGCAAGATCCCTGTCTCAACAACAACAACAAAAAATTAAATTAGTTGGTTGTGATGGTACATGACTGTAGTCCCAGCAACTTGGGAGGTTGAGATAGGAAGATTATTTAAACCAAGGAGTTCAAAGCTGTAATGAGCCATGATTACACCACTGCACTCCTGTCTGAGTGACAAAGCAAGATCCTGTCTCAAAAAAGTAAAAAGGGAGAAAATGGAGCTCAAATTTGGGAATATACTTATGGTTAGCAGAACTCTTAGTGAAAGCCCTGTAGCTTTTAATTTGCCATCCAATCTCCTTAGCTACCATCGCAAACTCAATGGTGCCTGGTAACAACATCAGCAGCAAGATTTGTACTGTAATCTCATCTTGATGGAAACCATGTGTAAGATGTGAAAAAATCATCTTCCACGGGATGGTACAATTGCATCTAGATATATTTGTATCTCAACAATAGAACAACAGCATGGAACAGAATAACAGAATTCAAGAGTTGGAAGAAATTCCATCTACTGTGTAATCCGACCTTCCTGGTACCCCTAGCACAGGTGGTACAAGTCTTGCTCAGCCCCATCAGAAAACTCCTTCATTATACTGAACTGAAAGCTGCCATTCAGTCTAACAGAGTCACACAGAAGCACAGCAACCCTGGACTAGCCTCATGCTGCCTCTTCTTTGAGGTGAAAATCTTCAGTTCTTCCAGCCATCTTCCACAGGACACTTGCTATAAGCCTCATCATCTCAACAACTCTTCCATTTACTTCTGGGATTTTGATAAAAGTGGGATTAAGTCCAGCTCCACCACCACAGCTAACGTCAAGAAAGCCAATTAACCTCTCAGAACTTCCATTTCCGCTTCTATAAAGTGAAAGTAATAACAGCTACTGTAGCTATTGTAGCATTGTTGGATAAATGTATAAAATGAGATGAAGCATATAAGCACATTACCTGCCCTATATGAGGACACAATAAGCACCAATCCTGACATCATTACTGCATTTCAGAGGGACCTGAAGCAATGGAGAAAAGAAGAGCCCACTCAGTCCAACCTAAAATGGACAGAGCAGAAATGAGGTCAAGTTCACTTTCTCGAAAGGTAATAAGTAAATAGACTTATAGAATAGACCCCCCTGTGGGAGCTCTTCAGATCTGATGTTTCTGCAGTTCCGTTCAAATATCATGTTGCTTCTGCTAAATCATCACCAGAACGTGTTATCACAAATCACTCTGTGACTTGGCAGAATCGAGTGCAATGTGATCCCAGATCCTGAATTAAAGGAGTGGGGCATTTGTAAAGGCACATTCATTTACACCATTTCATTTCATTCTTTCAACCGCTAAGATGTTCAAAGCTCCCAGCAGGGAGCATTGGCCACAACAGAAGGAAGACACTGAGTTATGACAAGTCCTTGTCAGTCTTCCTGCAAAAACAAGAGTGAGCATGTGCTGCTGATATGTGGTGATTTGCAGAGGATGGGGGCTCAGCATTGGAGCCAAATAAAACACACAGGGGTTTTCAGAGAGGTTAAAACATGGAGAACAAATTATAAAAACTCCAGGATGCCTTCTTTTCTGTGTCAAGTATTGATGAAAAAATGACTAAAAGGTGAATGGAATTTGGGAGTGCTGTGGTCTGAATGTTTATTTCCCAAAAAAACTCTTAAGTTGAAATCCTTACACCCAGAGTGACGATATTAGTAGATGGGACCTTTGAAAGGTGATTGGGTCCTGAGGATGGAGAACTCATGAAGGAGATTAGTGCTCTTATGAAAGAGACTTTAGAGAGACCCTTTACCCCCCTTCTGTCGTCTGAAGTTAGAGTGAGAAGACAGTGTCTGTGAAGAAGCAGGCCTTCACCAGATACTGAATCTGCCAGCACCTTGATCCTGGATTTCTCAATGTCCAGAACTACAAGAAACACATTCCTGTTTATAAGCAGCCCAGTACATGATATTCTACTATGGTAGCCCAAACAGACAAAGGCAGGGAGTGTCTACTTCATTCTTCTCCCACTCCAGTTCCTACATGACCTGTTGAGTTTAGAAATGCTAACCCTCCCAGACTTGTAGGAAACAAAAGCCAGGACTGTTGGTAATGCAGCAGGAACATCTTAAGAGCCCAACATAGGGAACTGGAAAAAGTTCTGCCTTTTTATCGCTGCCCAAAGATAAAGAGGGGACTGGGTATCCAGAGACCTGAATCTCAGACCTTAAAACCATCCAGGTTAGTTAGGACCTTGACCTTTCTAGATTTACCACCACCCACTCCATCTCTCAAGCTCTGATTGAGATCTTCCCCTGGACTCATCTGATCACTCACGCATGCACATGCTCTGTCTCTCCCATGCCCAGCCCACCTGATTTTGATGATTTCCTAGAGCTTTTAAGTTAGGGGAGCTTGTGTGGTTTCATCTGGTTTAGTGGGAAATACTTCTTTTATGAACAATTAATTCCTGCTATAGACAAGGGAGAAATGAAGAAATAGAGTGACGCATGTTTGCCAAAGTCAATTTAGTCTCTGTCCCTATAAGAAAATACAACCCTGGAGACACACTCCTGTAACAATTATTTCTCAGACATTTTCTTGCCTTCTCCTCTTACATATAAACCTGTGGACACCAATACTAGCTGACTTTGACTTCAATTGTCCATGATCTTTTGAACCTGCATGTGCTGTGTTGTCCCACCATTTGTCTTTTATCTCTGGTCCATCCACGTCTTCCCACCTTTAGGACTACTTGTTCATCTAAGCCACAGTGAGTAGTTTGGCTTCTACTATAAATACAACAAAAAGAATGTATGGAAACTGCTGGAAAAAGGAAGGAGAGAAATCTGGGTGTTTTTGGTTTGACTACCTGGGCGGACATTTACTAGGCTGGAGAGGACTTGGATAGTCAGAGGTCTGGGGTGGAAAACCGAGAGTTCTATTCTCAACATGTTAAATTCTAAATGCAAATTGGTGGAATAAATAAAAATGTTGAAAAGGCACTTAGAAATAGCAGATCTGAATATAAAAATGTTGGCACCGTGAACACATGAGGATCATAGAGGCCAAGAAAAGAAAGGGTTTCAAGTATAAAAGTATGGGCGACTTTGCCAAATGCCACTGAGCAATCAAGAGAAATTAGAAAGAGAGACCTGCTGGAATTAGCTATATAGAGCTATCTGGTCAGCGCCAAAGGCATGATCTCAGTAGGTTAGGGAGGAGTCATTCTTGGAAGAGGCTGAGTGGAAACTGGCAGGTGGGGAAGTTAAGACCACAGAGACAAATGTCAAGACAATTTCAGTGAAATGAATAAGAAGGTGGATGGTGTTAAGGGGTCAAGATTGAATTTGCCCTTATCTTTTTAAGATAGAAGGTATAGGTCACATGGGTATGTTGATAAGAATGATCCCCTGGAAAAAATAGTACTATCATTTTTTAAAGGGATAATTAAATAGAAAGTGTAGCTTTTATAAGTGGAAAGAGGTTAATTTTGTTTGTTCATTTACCTATTAACACATTCACTTAACAAATATTTCTTGAATGACTGTCACATACTAGATAGACTGGTATGGCAGCAGATGGGTTACATAATTACTCTTGTTCCCCGCAATGAATACTAGAAAATAGTCTCTCTGATCTCAATCTGGAGAAAATGTTAAAGTATTCAACTACTGGACTGATTTTCTAGAAGGCATTTATCTACTGCAAAAGTTTTCAAAGTTTGGAGGTAGCATTGAAAGAAACTAGGAACCTTTTAAAAATTATAACTACTATTGGAGAATACATATAATATACATAATTGGAGAATTACAGCCACTATCCTCATTTCCTGCCTTTTCTTCATTCTCTTTGAGGAGTATATAGGTCCTTACGGATCTAAGCTGTATGGTTTGTCTTCAGCTGTTCTACATGGGAACACTTGCATAGTACACTATTACTAAACACTCTCCTCTTGTAATCTATGCCCATGCCTACTAGACTAAATCCCAGCAGGAAGTCAGTGTTGCCCACTGTGACACCCTACAGTGAAGGACCATTCATGACAGGACACAAAATGTCACCAGTATCTTCTGGTGCACAATGCATCCTGGGGGTAGGAGTCCAAAAGCAGACACAGAATGAGAGAAACTGACAGAGGTAAGGAAACCAGTGTTCTGGTCAACATGTTGTATATCAGTGCCCATACACAAAATGGAATTAAGGTGGAGTCTCTTTACCAGCCTCATGCCTGACCTCCTCAGTGAACTGACCATTTAGTTTTATTCTGAGAGTACTGCCTTCTCTATAACTAATGGAACTCTTCAAGACTCTGACAAATGATTGGCTGCTCCCTTAAGTGACTAAGGGAGTTTTGTTTTTCATTGTATTTCACCCTTTTGTCTTCAAGTTTTTATTAGGAATGACTTGCTTGGCATTTTCTCAGCATGGAAAAAGATATTTTCTTTTAAGAATTCTTCCTATGCACTAATTTATCTCCACACAGAGAGTGCAAGTTCTTTGAGATAAAAGGAAATATATTGTTTTATAAACAACAATATCCATAAGGAGGTTAGAAGACTCCAGAACAATAATTATTAGTTACATAGAAAGAGTCGAATTGGGGGAAAGAGTCAGAATAGAATGAGATGAATTGGATGGGAATCAAATCCTGATGAGAAGAAGGGAATTCAAAGTTGTCTGTGGATATCCTACTTTTTTTTAACTTATTTTGTATTTTAAAATTGTGGGGTACAGTTAAGGGTTAGGTATACACATATGCATTGTGCAGGTACCCTTGTTGATGAGGTATGCTCCCCCATCCCCAGACAGATATCGACTGCCGTTAATCCCACCTCCCTTCCCCTCCCTGCCCCCCCTCATAGTTTCCCACCATTGTCAATCCTTTTCTTATAGTATTACAATAGTTGTTCAAGGTCCACACCAAACTGACCCACTCACCATCCTCCACAGATGCTGCAAAAGAGTGTCTGTCTCTGATCTTCAGTCTCTACTACCCTCAGCATGGTGGAGGCACCTGCTTTGTTTGAGCCCTTGCCATTGCTCCCAACCCTTCTCCAGTCTGTCTTGCTTTGGATGCTTTGGTCTTTGGCTTTGCTTGTTGTTTTGTTGTGTTTTAGTCTCCAACTGAAGACACTCATTCAACAATATTTACTAAGTACGTAGCACTATGATAGGTTCTGAAGAAATTATGGTAATCAACAACATGGAACAAAAGCAATCCTTTATAGAATTTATGATCATGATGGGGAGACAGTCATGGTGCTAAGCAAACAATACACAAATTATAGCTCTAAGTTATAATTTCAGTAAAGGTTATGACTGAACATGGGGCACTGTGTGAGGGAATAATATGGGAAACTGACCTAGTCTGAGGATCCGTAAAAAAAAAAATTAGATGAGGAAGAAAATAATTTTTGAGGTCTGAAGAATGAGTTGGCATTAAAGAGCCAAAGGGAGGCTGGCAGGGGAGCCCCTGTGTGCAACAGCTCTGTAGCAGGAGGGAACCTGCTGCATATGAATAACTGAGGGACAGTCTGTGAGCTGGAACCAAGAATGGATGGGGGCTGGGGTGGGCCCCACAGAGGCAGGTCATGGTGAGGATTTTGGCTGGAGTAACAGACTGATGTGATTAAATTTGACTTTTGAAAAAAAAAATCTTACTGATGCATGGAGACTAGACTGCAGGTTTTGTCGGGGAGGGAAGGGAATGAATGGGGGTCTGTTACAAGGGTCCCAGTGAGAGTGATGAAATTGGGCTTGAAGTAGGATAGCAGCGGTGGAGATGGGGTGAAGAGGATATAGCCCAGAGATATAGCTTCGGAGACAAAAATCAGCAGAACGTGCAACGGATTTTCAATGGTGGGTGAGGAAGACGATAGCATCGGGTTTGGCCCTAGCATTCATCCAATGCTCTACCTGTGCAAGGTAATTCAAAGCTGAATAAAACAGGCTCCATGAAAATAGTTTTGATCAAAAGGTAAGACTGTGGAAGGCTGCTCATTTGAACAACATTGAAACATGGTGGCTGTGCTGCTCTTTCTAGAATTCTCAGTGTTGTGAACTGACCACTGTGCTTGACATCTTCAGACACATTTTCTCTGTAGATCCGTCTGGAAACTGTTTGATGCAAAGTTATTCTAACATTAGTTCATAGAGAAAGAACTATTGAATTTCTGGCGAAATGGAAATTCAGAAACACATTTTTTTCTTTAATCTCATCAAAAAGCTACATCAGGATACCTACATCAGTTCCAACTCTGCGATTAACTTGCTATATGACCTCGGGCAATTTTCTTTCCCTCTCTGTGCTTTCATCTCTATTTTGGGAATGCTGAACTAAGTAAGTAATCTGTAAAGCAACTTCCAGCACTAGAATTCTTTACATATGTGACTCCACCTCTACCCACCTGGAGAAGAACATGCCCATAATTGCAGGTAATTTAACTTCTGTTTAACACTGAGTATTGCACACCCAGCTCCACATTTTAATTCAGAAAGTTCTTTCAAACAAAATGCAATACAATCTACAGTCAATTTCAAAACAAATTTGCTCTAATGAAAAATGTTCTAAGCAACAACAACACGTATATAAGAGTTGCGTTTTCCTAATGGACAAGCAAAGGGAAACATCAAAATATGTTCCAAATCAGCAAACCCTGAGAATGCATGCCACATAAACATGGCTGTTTGTTCCCAATAAAATTAGCTCCATGTTAACCTGCACAGCCGGACTCCTTGGATGATTTTTCAGAGCAGTATCAATTTATATCTCAGGCCTCCCCAGTGCAGCACACCTGATCGCCTCCTCTGCCACATCCTGCAAAGGAACATCTGCTCTTAATGTCTCGAAGCTGCTTCCAGGAATATACTTGTACTCTATGCACAGAACTGTAGATTAAATGCCCCCGCTATCTTCAACCCCTGCTATAATATCTTATTTTAGTTTAGATCATCATCATCCATATCATCCACTGCATGAACCACAGCAACAGCGGAACAACTGATCGACTTGACTCCACTTGCCCTGTCCCATTATTTTATATCTGTGTCAGCTTCCAGAATGCTTTTTAAAATAAGCAAGCCTGTCCTCTTACCCCCTTGTCCCAAAGCCTCTTCACTGCTCGGAATAAAGTCCAATTCCCCAAATAAGAAATTCTATGTCCTTCAGGAACTGATGCCAGGCCACATTTCCAGTCTCAACTGTCCACGTGACCTCCCTCTGAGACACGCTGGCTGTTTCCTTCTTCTCACAATATGACATCCTCTTCTGCTTTGGCTTATGTTTACTTATACTATTTTCTTTTTCTGGAATGTTCTCTCTCTTTCTCTGTTTAGTATATACCTGCTCATTCATTCAACAAATGTTTGAGCACCTATCATAACACAGACATGGTCGTTCAATGATATGTCCTTAAGGAACACTGAGACAAGTGGGAGAGACAAGCAAATGGACAATTAGGGTATAGTGAGACATGTGCTATTATGGGGGTACAAAACTAGGAGAAGGTCAGATTTTCCAAAGAAGGCTATCCCTCATTCGAACCTTAAAAACAGAATAGGCATGAGCCCATCAAAGATGTGGGTAATTTTGGTGGAGAGAGCAGCCTCATCAAGGAAAAGTGATGGGCTACATCAAAATGATGGAAAAATGAACTGGCTACATCTGCAGGATGGGGTGCATGTTGGAGAGGAGAAAGGATCAGGACTAGAGGAATCAGTAAAGACCAAGTAACGAAAGGGCTCATATGTCTCAAGTGGAATTTGCCATTCCCTGAGGACAAGTTGGAGCTACTGCAGACTTGAAGCAGGAGAGTGACCAGGGCAGATTTGTCTCTTAGGTCAATATCCTGGACTGCCAAATGGCAGGTACCAGACTAGAGGAAAGAGCACTGGTGGGGGGAGGGAAAATTATCATGGTGAGGTACTGGTCATGTGCCTCAAAGATGTTAGGCAAATAAATAAGCAAGTGAATAAATGAGTGAGTCATTCCCTTTCTTGTAATTTACTGAATTCATTCTTGGTATTAAAAAAAGTCTAATAATATAAACATACCCATTTCACTGATCCAAGTCTCACCAAGAAAAGTGGAAAAATATCAGGATTTAGTTAGATTCTAATTTTTTTCATTACTGACATGGGACAGTACTTTCCAATTTTGCTAGTCTAGCTAAAGAGAAATCAGCAACAATAAAAAATGACTTCAGGCTGGGCTCAATGGCTCAACCTGTAATCCCAGCACTTTGGGAAGCCGAGGCAAGTGGATTGCCTGAGCCCACGGGTTTGAGACCAGCCCGGGCAACTTGGCGAGAACTCATCTCTACAATAAATTAAAAGAAATCAGCTGGGCATGGTAGCACGTGCCTGTAGTTCTGGCTACTTGGAAGACTGAAGTGGAAAGATCGCCAGAGTCCAGCTGGTCGACACTAGGGGTGGCCATGAGTATGCCACTGCACTCCAGCCTGGACAACGGAGTGAGACTCCAACTCATAAAAGAAAAAAACAAAATGACTTCAAAATGGCAAAATTTCCCAACTTTGTCAAGCCTTACACAGTTAGTGTAAAGCTAGTGAAAGTATCTTCACATGGCCATCGTATGCAATCATATCTGCAGCTCAAAGAAGGAGCATGGATATTGCAATAGTTATTTCCAGGCAGTGTCCCCAGAATTCTAAAAATATATTGTCCCCCAAACACTGGTCCATGGACTTTAGGCTTGTCCAAAAGAAAGTGCATGTTGGAATGTAGCAAATGAGAAAAATGAAGAGGTATTTATTCATTTTAATGGAGTTTCTTTTATTCTGAGATTGTATACTTGGTATCTAGAGGCTATGGTTAAATGTCCATCTTGATGGCAGAGGGTGAAAGATGTTTTGTTGTTATTGTTCTACTTTGCTTTATGCCCTAAGCCAGGTAAGACGTTGATTATTTAATGTCTCCCCAAAGTGATTTTTTTTAATGTGAAGGTTTGTAAAATCCAAAAGCGTAAGTCTACCATTCTATACCATTTGGAGGTCCTATGCAGGACACACTGGACCAAAATCAGCAGATTTTATTGAGTGAGTTTTATTCCACAAACTAACACCATCTCATTTGTTGTTGCTGCCTAGACATTGTATGGAAAGGATCTTGAGCTTTATCTGTGCTCAAAGAGTGGAAATGAAGAAAAGTTAAGACCAATTTTCAGGAGTGTGCTAGTAAATATTTAACAACCACTCTCTAAACAGAAAAAAGTCCTGCTCTGTGGCACTGGCCAATTTTCATGGTGAAAGTGCTCTCACCATGTCCATTTTCAATCCAACAACATGGTATATCTGAAGGGAGAGCCAGGAAGGAAGGAATGCACACAGCAGCTCTCATGAGCTGGTACAAGTCAGTTCCAGACCACTCTAGCATACTTGCCATTTATTTTCTACCCTAATTCTAGACAGTAGGAGCCATGGCACAGGTGTGGTTCAGTCTTCCTTTCACAGACTATAACTTTTTTTCCTCTGTGCCCATAAGTACACAAGATATTCTTTTGGTGGGGAAAGTGTCGTACATTTCCGTTTTGTATATTAAATATGGTTAATTTATAAATTTCCATTTATGTAACTCTAGCATGAAATGAAATGGATGATCTCATGAACTCATTGCTGGCAAGAGTGGTGGCATTAAAACATGCATGTTGACATGTGAACATCGAAACATGAACAATAACATTAAAACAAAGCTATTGAAGTGGACTCCATCAGGAGGAACTACTGACATTAGGTGGCTGATGGAGGACTAATTGACATTTGCCTTCTTTCTATGGCTGCCACAGAGACAAATGCTTGTTAAACAACTGGAGCTTATTATGTAGTGACCAAAATGAATTCATTGATGATGCTGTTTCTAGGCTAAGCATGGCCAGATTTCTGAAGAGCACCAAACCATGCTATTTACTAAAATATTGAGTCATGACATTAAGCCTGAGGTGTTGGGCCCTAGAAAGACTTACAGGACTGAGTACTGACTTTGTCATCTGGATTCACCCACATGCAACCTGCACCCGACCTTTTGAGTGTTAGCCCTGCCTTTCCCACCTTTATTCTGGAGTTCGAACTCCCTTGATTTGGTGGAGAGCCAGACTCTTCATCCAAACTGGGGTTTTAAGATCTAGTAGTGGATATAGAATAAGAAGAGTTTGGAACCAAGAGTATGGGGTACCGGTGTCCAAAGCAATAGGTTCATGCAGACTCCAGTGTGTGACTATGCAATTCTCCAATTTACAGTTGTACAGGCTGTGTATTGCACAACTCCAAGAGGTGCTATTTTATGTGAATGTGGCAGTCCTATATCTATAGGGCCTGGAAGTGGGGCAAGATTTGGAGCAAATGGTTAGTGATAAAGAACAAAGAACATTGATCAAAAGAATTCAGGAAAAATGAAAATGATACTGAGACTGCTGTAGCTGAGCTTATCTGGGGAAAGAGCTGTTCTAGAAAAGCTGGCTCAAACTAGACTCAATGTTGTTCATATGTGGATACTGAGACCTAGAGGGGGAAATGCTCATTACCCAGAAAATGACAGACTGACAGAAAGAAAGAAGGTTGCTATTTTGGCAAGATTATCTGGGGACAGGCAGTCCTTGAAACTCAAGCCCAGGAGTGCTTGCAAATTCAACAAATGAGTGGGCGTGGACTATGGAACCAGGGACAGAATCAGAAAGGAGTTGGCAGTCAGGAAATGGGTTACAGGGGATGTTGCGTGAGCAGGGAAAGGGTGGGATAAAGAGACCCCAAGCACTCCAGAATTATAGTGTAGAATGTTGTATGAGGTCACTGACACATACTGTTCACAACAACATAAGGAATTCTGTTCCACATTCTCAGTGTCAAAGAACTGAAGTTCAGACACGTTAACTTCCTCAACTTCCCAAAGTCAGGAGGCAGCAGAGCTGGGACTTGAATCTTCTTATGTCTAAATCTAAAGGTGACACCTGTGCCACTTGAAGTCCTTGGATTGGCAGCATCAGAACCATCTTGGAACTTGTGAGAAAATGCAGATTCCCTGGCTCCATCTGAGACCTACTGAATGAGAATCTGCTTCTTAGCCAAATCACCAGGTGACTCAAGTACACATTTAAGTTTGAATATCACGGTTCCAGATGAGCCCTTTTAAGCATCCTTCAAAATAATTCTGCTTCTAGAGTATGGAATCCTGATTTATTTTTCTTCTGGTAGAGTTTGGCCAAGATAGTCTGCCATTCCTAACTGAGATTCACCCTAGAAAAAGAAAAATTTCAGGGGGTTGAAGCTATTGCTTCCTCTTCCGTTTCTTTGCAAATGAGAGAGAAAACAGCACAGCCATGTGTGACTTCTCTCATGCTGATGACACAGCCAAGATGAGGCTTATTTTAAGGTGAAACAAGTGTTCTGAGCTGGCCACTGTCCAAGGTCTTCATCTGGCTTTATGTGACTTTTCATCACCTCGGCTGTTGAACACGATGAAATTCAGTGTAGCTTGGTGATGCAGATGCTGGGGAAAAGTAGGAACAGGATTTCTCCTCTGTCCTCCTCAAGCTGCCAGAACAAACCACTTCGATCACCCCAGCCCATAGGAAATCATATGAAAGGTGACTGAAAGAAGCAGTCAATTTATAAGTCATTCAAATAGGCCTTCCCCTCCCATAGCCCCATATGATCCTTCCCTTCTGGGCATAGCTGATCAGACCAGGGATGGAACAAAGATGACGTGGGTCAACCATATTTATATATTCATCCCTGTTCTTATTCCCTCTCCCTTGTTCTCCTCTCTTCCCTCCCTCCCTTTCTTGCTCTCTATTTCCTCCTTATATTCTTTCTCTCCCCCCCCCATACCTCTTATCTGGAATTCTAAAAAGAGATGTCTCAGTCAGCAGTGAGGGGGTTATAGCATTGCTCTGGATGTCCCCCACCCAAGTCCTCTAGGTCCCCACCTTTATGCTAAAGCTGCTCTCTGAAAATATCTGCAGCTCTAGCTGTAGGAGTGTGTCTGGCCAACATAGAGAGTATATCACAGGAGCCTCAAATCTGACAGGGAGCTCACCTAATGTTTACCTATTCCAAAGAAATCATCCAGAGGACAGGTTGGTAAAGACATGGATTTATTGATACTTACAGGAGGGACCGATGGCAGCTGGTCAATACAAAGCTCCCCACGCTCCAGTTGACATTGGGAGAGATTATACACCATCACTGGGAAGGAGTGAGACACAAACAATAGCATGACATGTGGAAGAGAAAGAAATCAGGATATTTGTCCTCCTAGCACTCACCTTGAGTACACAGGTGTGCATATCTCCAAAAACATCTCAACTAGGTACAGACTGCCTTGGCCAGGAGCCATCCTCCCAGTCAGGGGTCAGTCATCAGGGAAGGAGGAGTGGGGCATATGTATTTATTCCACACAGAGGAAGCAGGAAGTGCTAAAGAGTTAATGTACCTGCAGGCAACCCTGAAAAATGATGACTAATGGGGTGTGGTACATAAATCCCCTAATCTCTCGTCCCTTGTATAGACTACCTCATAGGCATATGCTCTACACTGGTGTCCTGAATTCCCCATAAGGAATTAGGCCCAAAGTGGGAATTTGCATGATCAAACACGCTCAACTGGTTTCCTTGCTTTTCTCTCCCCCACATCTACACCCACTTTCTGGCATTTCCCAGAGTTATCTTCCAAATAACAACTTGCACTTAAATTCTCACTTCAGGATATTTTTCTGAAGTCCATCTCACAGAGTGCTCTAAGGTGAAGGAAGAGATCATGGAGAAACATGGGAAAACCACGTTCTGAGGAAGCAGGAGTGTCAGAAGCAGAGGAGAAGTTGAGGAACCTGAACATCCAGAAGGGTAAGGAGAGGCCAGGGCTTCCTCCCCACAGCAGGCTCAGCTCCGCAAGGTCCTCCAGGCCCAGGCCCAGGTCCAAGACATCTTTTAGAAAGCTCTCTTCCCCGGAGGCCGGAGACAAACCCTGATCCTTGCTCCCTGGAGAACCTAATTAGATCAGCAAGCCAAACCAACACAAAAATGAGGAGGAAGGGCAGGAAATATTATTAGAATAATAGAACTAACTAGCCCTTCTTGAGCACTTCCTAGGTGCTGGACATTCTACTATGTCCTTTATATGTGTTGACTCATGTAATCCTTGATGAGGTAGGTTGCTATCATTATCATTTGTTTACTAATGAGGACAGTGAGTCACAATATAGGTTAAGCAATTTGCCACAGCCTTGAGTGTCAGAATTAGGCTCAAATACTATACCAAACTAGTCAGTATGGCACTAGCTGAGGTCCACCCTCCTTGTAGAGGTAGACCTTCACAGTTTCAGAGTGAGGCTTGAGTGAAGCTGAGGCCCTGTCCCAGCATGCAGGCCAGATCCAAGGGAGATCAGCTGGAATGCTTGTTACAGCCTCAGAGGATAAGTTACCAACCACCAGCCGACAACCATGTGATGAAAACAGAGCTGAGAGCCTTATCTGTTTTAAAATTTAGTGTGGTCTCCATCTCTTTTGAGTATGTTGCATTACCCCCATTTCACTTCTGGGAAAATTGAAGCTCAGAGAAGTTAAGTGCTAGAGCCCCTTGGGTCTCTCTGACTTCCAAAACTGGTGTACCTGTCCAGAGACTTTGGGTTTACTCTAGTCTGACTCAGGTCTCCCAGGTGCTCTATCAGGTGACTGGGGCATGTGGGCAGGATTCTTCAGACAGTGGTGGTTTGTGGCCAGCCATTGTCAAAAGGACACAGGGAGCAGTGCTCAGAACCCATGACTATCACCTGGAGCAAGCAGGTGTCAAATCCTCTGCTGGGGATCTCCAGGGTTGGGAAGGGTCTTGTGAGCCCCAGAAGTTTCAGCAGAATCTCAGCTCACATAGCGTTCCCTCTGGATCTACTCTGCCCAGCCTAGGAAATCCTCTTCTGATTCTGCGGTGGGAAGAAGCCTTGCTCAGATCCACCATGAATTCTCTCAAATCTCTCTCTAGACTTGAGCTCCTTCTACTTGCTGCAGGGTCTACTTTTTAAAAAAAAATTCTAAAGCCAGTAACAAAATGAATTATTGGAAGAGGAACACAGAGAAGCAAAGGAAAGGAAAGGCGGGAGCACTGGTTAACACTTCAAAATCATATCACTACCACACCTCCCTGAAAGAAATCCATTACATCAATTGTTCAGCACTGCTTCTTCTAGCATTTAGAAGTGCAATCCTCAAAATTTTGGGGGGAAGATATACCTCATTTTTTCTCTCCTTTACACTTTAAAGATCTATGCTGTTTCCTTCTTCTTGTATATATTTGTTATTCTCAGAGATCCAAGAAGTCAAGAAGGAGCCTGAACCAGACAAAATCCCTGATTAGAAGGTGTCCCCACAGAAGGAGCTGAATAGAAGCTTTGTAAGAAAATAAAAATAGAAAAAGTAATACCAGTGGCATAGGCTCTTTTTTCCACTAAGAATAGCAGCAGTTGGTTCCCTGCGCTCTGGGCCCGTCTTCTGAAGCTCATTGTGGTGGGAGCTAGAATCCATTTTCTGTTTCAATTGACGTTAATTTCATCCCAGCATATTTCAGGCCTCTCATCATGAGATGATTCATTGCTGCATGTAAGCGAGTACAATCAGCTCAAATATTTGTAGTCTTCATGCAATTGCTGTAAGAAAACAGGGGACTGCGTGCCGCAGATCGCTCCCCACCAGCCCCCACCCTGGCAGAGGTGCTGGGTTAAAATGACAGGCGGCTGCCTGGTTCATCCTCTTCTGCTTTGCTGACTTAGAACCACACAAAGATTCAGCTCCCTGGGGACAAGTCGCTACTGCCAAGAAAATATTTTTGTAGAGAGGGTTATGCTACCTACAGCCGGGCCAAGAAATTTTCCAAAGGCGATTTGGAGGAATTCTTGTCAGACCTTGCCCCCACAAGGTTTTCTAAGCTTTGTGTCCAAGAAACTCTCAGGATACGTTTTCTTGGTGATTATTTTAGCATCCTAGAATGACAGGGTAGTAGGTGACCTTGAACCTCTTCCTTATTATCTCAGTAATTGTGCTAGGGAGAAATCAAGAAACACACATTGCACGAGACTCATCAAGGGTCAAGTGGCAAAAGAACAAAGATTAGAATCCAGATCTCTTGGCTTGTAGTCTGGCATACATACAGCTGCTTATATTCTACAGGTTTTGTTTTAAAGTAATTTTTTTCTTATTATTAAAAGTATTTATGTTGATGACAGAGAGTTTTTGAAATGTGGAATATTTCTTTTATAATCCCAGTCCTCAAAAGTAATACTATCGAGATCAGCTTCCTGGACACTCAACTTAGGCAGTTACAGAGGACTTTGCACTTAGAAGGTGTCTGTGCTTGATTTAATTGCCTGCTGCAATGGCTTGAATTTCTTAATAATTTGTTGAATGAAAGGTTCTGCATTTTAATTTTGCACTGCAAATTATGTAGCGGGCCTTAATCACTATTATTATTTTCCAATGCCTGGCATCTTGCTTTATCTTATTCGTTCATTCATTTATTCATTCATTTTCACACTCAACAAATGTTTATAGAGTGCATACTACAGGCAAGGCATGGAATCCCATAAAAATGTCATTGAAATCGCATGGAAATATCAATGCACCTTGACGGCATTATTCCATCAACCCAGATTAACATGTTGGGATTGTTGATCTAGGAAGGTTAAATTGACTATACACAGAGAAAGAATGGACTAAAACTCACTCATTGGACTCTAAAAACCATCACCAGATAACAGAGAGGTCAGCCAGAGGAAAGAAGGTCAGTGGTAATCTACTCTGCATGTCCACACTTGTGAAGTGTTCTGATGCAGACAGTGAAGGCAGAGCTTGAAGTGCAGACAGGTGTTATTTACATGTAAGCGATGGCGCAGAGGACACACCTGTAATTACAGACAGTTTTATAGCCTAGCCGCAGGAAATAGGATTAGACTCCATTCAGTTCCTACAAAGTTCAACTCCATAGCCATGGCCCAGCACCTCCAGCAAAAATGTAGTGATTGTTCTGCTGACCCTGCCTTTTTCTGAGTTCCCCCCAGCATTTTTATGGCCAGGGAATGGCAAGGAGTTTCTTTACCCTGAAGTCTAGGGAAAGGTGTTTTCAAAGCAATGAAGAGCTATTTCCTCCAAGCAGCAGGTAGAAAATGTAAAAGAAAGAGAAGAATTGCCTCAATTACATGGTAGACATTGGAAACGCAAAGGACAAAGCTCTATAGGATCTAAATGTTATTTCTCCACAAGAAAAAAAAAAATGTAACCTTTCTTTCTCTGGACCAAAGGCATCTGATATGGATGCTCCACATTTATAGTAATATACCCCACAGGATATTTGAAAGCTGTGATTTAATCTTTAATTTCCCCCCAACAAGGTGAGGGCTTAAATTGTACCATTGCAATAAGACAGAACTTTCAACTCTAAAACTAAGAGTTGTTCTAACTCCATAAATATTTACCTGCTTTCCAGAGGGAAATGGTCAAAATTTCAACTGCCTCCTTGGTGTCTGACCCCATTTATCTTGCTGTTGAACACCTCCAAGGATAAAATTATCAAGACCCAATGAGTTGAGGGAAAAAACATTCTTTATTGTAGACTAGGGTAGATTTGCCTTCTTACTCTCCACCTTTCTTCACACTTCCCTGGGTTTTTCCTGTAAATGCACCAAGCCTGACACCAAGAAATATTAAAGTCACATAGTTTTGATGAGACTTGAAGTAACTACTGGGAAATTGTCTCCCATAAAGTCAGTCAGTCACAGATCTCACCTGCTCCTTTCTAAGACCAAAGTGACACTCTGAAAAACAAATCTGATCATATGCAGAGTAGATGTCCCATGTCCCTGAAGCCCATGTGGGTTAAGGGGAGTCAAATTAACAGTCCTATGCACATATCCAACCTCCCACCACAAGGACACTCTGAGATGTCACTTGGCTTTTCTATCTCTGGGTTTTCTCCAGAGTCATGAAAGTCAGCCTAACCCATGGGCAGATGCAGCCCAAAGGGCAAGGAATTTTTACTGCTGAGGGAAACCTTCAACCAAAGAAAGAAGAGAGTCAGTGCCTAAATGCCCCTGGCTCCCATTCTTTAGTGGGACAATTCTGAGATATGTTTTAAACAGTTCATTAAAGGAGCCCCAGCAAAACTGAGATCTCCATTGCCCATGGTGGTTACCAGCTCAATAACACTACCATGTGTTTCTGTGTTCTTCTTTTCTTGTATCACTTTTCCACACCCCATCTGTTTCCTGAGGTCACCTTCCAAATAAACCACATGCACTCAAATCCCATCTTAGGCTCTGCTTTCAGAGAAGCCCAAACTAAAACACCATTTCATTCCCTTCCTTAAAACCTCTCAAATCTCTTTGTGTTTCTTAAGATTAAGGCCCTTAAAAATTTGACTCTTGGCTGTCATAATACTTCTCATTTGAACCCCAGATGACAGCTGCACCAACCTATCTGCAGCTGAAACTTGCCACTCAGTTACACACCTTTGCATCTTCTCTCATGTGGGGTCATCTCTTCCTTATTACCTTGCTACTCATGCCTCAAGACTTTGGTTTAATATCCCCTCATCCAGGAATCCTTCCTAATCCCATCCTTTGCACAGGATGCATTTTCATGATGACTTTTTTATGACATCAATATTTGTAGACAGGATGACCTCCCTCATAGAATGTGTGTACCCCAAAGATAGGACTGGATTTCAACTATCAGTGGAGCCCCAGGAGACATGCAGAGCTTGGCAAACTATAAAGGTGCACTTGGTCATTTTTACAGGACCACATGGCTTTTCCTTCTGTCCTCAGTTAAATTTGGTGTCTTTGGCATTGTTGGTGTTGGATGTGGGCAACAGAGGGATATTTTTTAAAGTGACATGAAGTGACTCATTTAAATATTTACTGACACATCTACCATGAAAAATTCCCCCTTCTGAGGGAGGGAAGTGGATAACGTTATCCCACAGACATCAACACAAAGGCCATGGTGCATAGAGATTCCAAGTTTAAAAATCTGAGGGCCTCAGAATGGTAGAGATATGCAAAACTGAGATATTATACAGCCCAACTAGTAGAAGGAAAGTGACTTATTCAATGTGACAAAGCAAGAACTAGAGCCCAGACTCCAAATTCCCAGATCATCTCCACTCACCCATATCCACTCAGAAGTGGTGACCTGGACCAGACTGGCTAGGGCTCTGTCTTTTCTAGCAGGAATGCAATATTTTTTGAAGGGTAAGAAAGTAACTGGGAAGTAGTACTTCAGGAAAAATAATTGTTCCATGTACCCCAATTCAAGCTGAATCTGGCAAATTTCCCCAGAGGAATCATAGAACAAAGCTCAGGGAAAAAAATAAGCAGGGATAATTGAGTTGATGGATCAAGTTTCCTAGTATGTGCTGTGTATTCTAAATATTTCTCCTTGTTTTCTTATTTCTATATGTACAGAACAAAATGCTTCCTTTATGCACTGTGCATTATGTAAAGCATATGTCTGTGAAGTCTTGAGATAGCAAAGGCCTTGTCTATCATTTCAGTATTTCCAGTGTTGACTAGTTAACCCTATTGACACCTTAGACCAATAGAAGAATTGGATTATGTGTGTAGCAAGGTGGATGGATAGAGGATGTATGAATAGATGGCTGACAGATAGAAGGGTGGGTGGGTGAAGGGGTAGGGTATCTCTTCAGTACTTCCCTTCCTTTCCTGGTCCTCCATGACTTCTTCTCTACTCTTAGCATCCCCGATTCATTATCCTTTTTCCTTTTCCAAGACCACACTCAGGGCATGAGCTATTTTTTTTTCCCAGCAGGTAGAGTGCCTACATGACCCAAAGGTTTTCCTGGCTCTCCTCATCACTTGGAGAAATGAATTTCCTCCACTATGAAAAGTTTTTCTTTATATCCTTACTACCTAGTTGGGCCAGTCCTCAGAAATCTGCTAAATGTCAAAAGCCAGCACTCAGATGTTCTTCAAGAGAGAAGACCTCAGACCCCTCTGAAGGGAGAAGTTCACTCCGGGTCCATGTCGAGCCCTGCAGTTCTTGGGACCCATGGTGTGATGCCTCCCTTCTGAGGCAGTTTCCTTGGAAGAAACCAATGTCTCCCTTCAGCATCTCCTCCCCATTCATTTCAGCATTTTTGCATAATGTGGTTTCCCCAGACGATTTCCATCATGTTTATTTCAGGAACTCTAGCAGTCACTATTAGCATGACCTACATATTTTTTTGATGTCCTAGGTGTTCTCCAATTATCATTAACCCAGTATGTTTTAAAACCAGTCTTAGAAGTAATTATAGCAGGGAACTAGCTTTGCTTCTTTCCAATCAACAGGAAGAAATAATAAGAGAAGGATTTCAATCATGAACTGAAAAATCTGCTTCTTAAGCAAAATCCAGGAGAAAAATTGGCCACTTGGGAAAGAAGAAAGAAAACAGCTCTTGGTCCCCTCTAGTGCACTAGATATTTTCACCTGTTTTTACCCATGATCTTCCTAACATTTTACAAAATAAGTATCACAATTGCACTTTTACAGATGGAGAAACCTAGGCTTAGAGAAATTGGAATTATTCTCAAGGTATAAAGGCTAGTAAGTAAGGAAGCAGAGGTCTGAGCTGTGCAAACAAACTTTGCAGGCACACAAGCCTATCCAGAGGTTGTCTCTGGCTAAGTATGATGACCAGGCCTCACCTCCACCTTCTTTGTAGAACAGCATCCTGTGGTTTGAGAGACAGCAGCCATACTCTTCCTTGGCTTTAGCCCCTCCCTACCCCACTGAATACAGTTGATTGGTCCAAAATTTGTCATTCAACCCAACCCTAACCAATAGGAATCCTTCTCTGGGATTTTTCACACTGGAACTGGAAATCAGAGTCAGACCCTCTCTGATATCTGACAGCAGAAGATGTGAGACTGACACGAAGGCCAGGAGCAGTGGGCAGCCATTCTCAAGAGAAAGTGTAGATGAGAAAGGAACAGAGAGAGATGGCAGTGTCTGCTCTCCCAGTGTGATTAGTGCTCCAAGGCTAGCTGTGTCTCTTCCCTTCCTGGGCCTTGGTAGTTCAATGAATGTTCCCTTATCATCCATGAGCCAATAAATATTCCTTCTGCCTATGCTGGCTGTAATCAGATTTTCATCTTTAGCCACAAAAAGAATCCAGGTGAATATTGAAGTCCTATGGGCACATTTCCTCCTCCTTGATTGGAGACAAGATAAGTAAAGCTGGGATCAGCTGAGATAAGGATGCCTCTCAATTCTGCAACAGAAGGGAGATTCTGTTGAAAAGCTTTCCATGCGTGAAGATCAGGAATTTGTTTCTAAGGAATCCAAAAGGCTAGACCTAATGCAAAATAGCTCAGTATCTGAGCAAGAACACTAACTAGAAAGTTGAGAAGTGTAATTTCTTTTCAGTCGCATACAGGATGGGTGTGGCCTATCCCTTACCCTTCTTCCCTCTGCCTCAGTCTTCTCACCTGTAAAATGAGAGAGTTGCCAAGATCACAGTCTCAGTCTCTTACCTGCCTGCCACCTTCACCATGGGAACCAGGGTTTATATAACATTTTTTTAAAACAGGTTCTCTCTGTTGTCCTTTATCTGTGAATAATGAATTCGATGTGCCAGTCGAATCTTCCCAGTGCACATTAAAATGCATAACTGCTCAAGTAGAACATGTTTGACTGTGTACCACCCAAATCCCCCTGGTTTCCACACTCTGGAAAATAACGGAGCAGATGATCTCTAAGAAGCTGACAACTATGTCATGAAAGACAGTGTAGGAGGCCAATCCAATCAAAGTTCATTCAACAAATGTCTACAAAGTCCCTGCTCCAGGCTGACTACTTTGAGAAACTGTAGCAATACATGTAGTTTTAACTGACAGTAAGTGAGCATTTATAATGAGCTGGGCATAGGACTGTTTTACAGATTATCTCTTGTTTTTATTCACTGAAAAATCCCATGAGGTAGGTATCTCAGAAAGGTGAATTATTCATCACTGACACCCAAATCTAGTTTAATAGTTTTCTATGATGCCATAACAAATATCACAAATTAAGTGACTTTAAACACCACACATTTATGATCTTACAGTTCTGTGGGCCAAAAGTCCAACGTAGGTCTCACTGGGCTAAGATCAAGGTGTCAGCAGGACTGCATTCCTTTCTGGAAGCTGTAATGGAGAGTCCGTTTCCTTACTTTTTCCAGCTTCTAGAAGCCACCACATTCCTTGGCTCATGGCCCCTTCCTCCATCTTCAAAGCCAGCAATACAGGCTGTGTCCTTCTCATGCTGCCGTCACTCTGGTTCTCTGCAGCCAGGAAAAGTGCTCTTCTTTTAAGTACTCGTTGGTTGGATTGGGTCTTCTTGGATAATCCAGAATAATAATCTCCCCCATTCAAGGTCCTTAGTCATAACCGCATCTGCAAAGCTCCTGTGCTGTATAAGGTAACATAGTCACAGGTCCCAGGAATTAGGATGAGAACATTGGTAGAGGCCCATTATTCTACCCAGTACAGGTAGTAAGGAGCAAAGGTCAGATTCAAACCTTCATTCCATTGTTTTAACCTCTGTCCTAGACTCCAGACAGAGGTAGTCATTGGGGAGGAAGAGGTTTATAGATTAATGGAAGCTGGGAGGAATGACATAGAAAGTGTGACCACCAAAAATTATAAACCATATTGTACCGTTTATCATCTCCCTCTCCAACTAGAATGTACATTCCAGAAAGGGAGGGATTTTCTATGCCCTTCTCAATGCTGATCTTCATCACCTAGAGCCACAGCATCTAATACATTAGTCACAAGTCACCCCATTGAGCACTTGAAATGTGACTAATTGTGATGTGTTGTAAGTATAATATACATATATTGATTTCCAAGACTTGGTACAAAAAAAAAAGAATATAAACACCTTATCGGTATTTTTTTGTATTTGTTACATGTTGATGCTTGGGAAAAACTGAGTTAGATAAAAATAGATTACTATACTTTTTTCACCTTTTTGTTTTTACCTTTCCTACTGTGGCCACCAGAAAATTCACAGTTACACATGCAGCTTGCATATCTATTGGACAGTGCTGATCTGGAAGGATATTTGGTACATAACAGACACCCAACACATGTCAATCAAGCAAATGAAGGGATGAAATAGCAGGAGATAAGTAGACAGAAAAACTGAATCTGGCGTTTTCAAATATTCAGTCTGATTAGGGTAGTCAGGGCCGTAAGTCCAGAGAGGCAGGCAGTGGACATGACAAGGACGCTAACCGTCACCCAACACTTCCTGAGTGCCTCACACAGTTTAAGTTGGGTTGTATTTCTTCTATTTGCCAGGGGAGAACCAATGAAAAACTGTAAGCTGGAAGATGACATGACTGCATTTCTGTTTGGGAAAGAGCGTCCTTCATCTGACTCAGGACAAGCTGGACTGGGAAGGGGGCTCAGTCCTCAGGCAAATTTGGAGCTTGGGGAAATGTGGAAGCATGCCCCTTTAAGGTGAAGTAGTTAAGAACAAATATGAAGGAGTTTGTAGGGGGAAAATGGTAAGGGGAAGCTTTCTGTATCTCAGAACCAAAATGAGGAAGAAGCAATTAAATGGAATTGGGTAAAACTGTAAATGGAACGATCACATCAGAGGGAGGGCTGCCTCTATGTTCTGCCCTGTAAGGACGATGGAACAAAGGATGCTCAAGTCCAAAGCAGAGACGGGCAAATCGGGAGCAGACAGCAGGAAGGGATGTTTCATTCTGGAGATCACAAACCTGAAGGCAGCTTCAGCAGAGACAATGTGGACACCTGCGAGCGGGGTCAGCCTAGTACCGGGCAGCAGGTGCCGGAAAGGTCGACCCCAACCATACTGAGAGGAGAGGACACGCCTCACCAGGGCCCCAAAAGTGCCGGGCGGTCCTCCCAGAGCGTACGGCCTCTTTGTTACAGAACCGGGGCAGCGCACGTTAGAAGGGAGGGCAACAGGTTCGGAGACCTTCTCAAGCCCTGTCTGCAACGTGCTTCATTAAATATTTCACGGAGCAGAAAGCCCACTTCAAAAGAGGAACCCTTTGCAGCCAGCAATGAGCCGGAAGCTCCCGAGTCAGAGAGTGAGCGGCCCGGGGCTACCTCAACTCCCCACTCGTTTTTGTGTTTTTTTCACCCTCTTGTCTAGTTCCAATTAATTTCAAAACAGAAATATAACCCACAAATGTTGAATCCATTGAAGCAGACAAAGGAACCATGATGTAGGTTCAAAGGGGAGGGCTGAAGCGCATTCTGAGCTCCTAGGAAGGGGGACAACCGGTGAAGAGGGGACTAAGGGGCGTCCCGGGCTCACCCTCACCCTGTAGCGGTAGGGAGCCTGGAAGCCCAGTTCCCAAATCCAAAGTGAGCCAGGGTATATGTTGATACCTTCCCTGAGCCTCCGAATGCCCTGGAAAGACATAAATTTTATGGACAAATGAGGTTACAACAGGGCCAGGAAGAGAGGGAAAAAATTGTTAATTAAAGTAAGCAAGCAACCTCTGGGACAGAAGATTAGTTTTATACCCACATATACCTTTTTTCCCCTCCCAGATTTCCATGGAAATGAGAGTGAATGAATTTTTTTAAATAAATAAGCAAATAAACCAACAAACATAAAGAAAAAGAACAAAGAGACAATAGCAATATAACGCTGGAAGCGGGGAGGCAAGTGAATGAGACATGGTGACGTAGACCCCAGGAAACAGCCTCCTAAGCTACAGGGAGCTAGGAAGCAAATCCGTGTATGTAATGAGGTCCTCAAAAGGCTCCACACCAGAAGTTTCTGGAATCCTTCATTAGTACTCTCAGGGCCTGTAAAATAAAGTCCAGCTTAGCATATTCATTCATTGTAAGGTGTGCCAAAGACCTCATATGACTCAAGACCCTTTTTACCACTTCTCTCTAAGTTTACAGCCCGACTCCCAACTCATAGTGAATATTCTTAAGTACTGACTCCCTTTAGTTCGCCACACAAGAGTTGGGAACTATGGTTGCTTTTTAAAAATTTACACAACTTTGTTATTTATCCCAAATTTCATCATTACTTTCTTCTCCTATGCTTAGTTTCTGGGTATGAATCATTAATTCTACCCCAAACTCTCTGTTAATTGTCTAAATCTCCTCTCCCTGTGTTCAGATATATCAGGCATTTCATCTTTTTAAATAATTCTTTCCTGGAACTGTGTGCAAGGAAAAAAAATATAGTATATTTGACAGCTCGGTGGATATCATTTGCATGGTCAAAAGAATGCAAACTCTGAAGGTCAACCCAATGAAAATTGAGATATAATCATACTGAGAGAGTGGGGTACTGGAAGAATGTGTGAAGATGAGGGGGCAGCTAAACCCTTACTATTCACAATTAGAACAGCATCAGCTCATGCTTAAAACTGAGAAGTTGAGAGATACAATACGGACAAGTTGTTAGAGATTTGGAGACTCATGCCAAGAGAATCAACTAAAAGAGTTGGAGGTGATTGCTCTGGGGAAGGAGAAATGAGGAAAAGGTGAAGGATCACAGCTTTTCATCACCTATCTTGCAGAACAATTTAAGTCTTTAAATGAAATGTATGGATAACTTTTTTTAAAAACCAACCTAATAATCTATCACTCATAAAGGTAGTGCCATGGCTAAAAGTAGATGGGGACAGCCCTAACACTCACCAGCTAGGAAGCTCAAGTGCTAAACTCATTCATTCAACAAGTGTGTATCAAGTCCCAGGATGTGGCAGGTGCTCATCTAGATGTTGGGAACGCAGAATGAACACCACCAATCCTGGCTGCTGCTTAATTTGGGGTCTGTTGACCCTGGGATAGTCCTTTCCACTCCAACCTCCACTTCCCATCAGGTCACACTTGCTGAGTTGTCTGTGCTGGCACCAACTCACTGCTTAACTTCTCCCTGAGCATATTAGATGCAAGGATCCAGAACAGGACCTTACCGGGGACCCTCATGCCCTCTCAGGTGAGCCTCCCTTCCTCCTTAATGACTGCAGGACATGGGACTGGCTCCTCCTTAAGTTCACCCCTCGGCAGGCACCCAGACCAGGCGATAACAGAAGAGAAGCAGCCTCAGTCACGTAAACAGTGAGCCCAACTCTGTTCTTGTGCAATGGACTAGACACACTGACTCTCCTCTCTTGTCCCTGTCCTGCTTTCAGGTGTCACACTTTCTGCCAACCCTCACTCAGAGCTTCCTTTCTCTGGAAGCCTCAGCTGCTCTGGAACAGTTAGAGGCCACACAGTGAGCCCAGCTGGTTCTACCTACCCTTCAGTGGTGGCCTTCCCCACACTGTATGTAACAGCCCTTTACTTTGTCCTTTTTCCATACTATACCTGAGCTCCCTGAAGGCAGGAACCGCACCTACCTTGGCCACTCCATTACCCCAGCACCTTTCTCAGGGCCTAGTATTCAACAATGGTTTGCCTAATGCATTCATTCATGAGCAGTGCCTGTTGGGGTCTCATGAATATGAGTCCAGGCCAGTTGTCTTATGGAATGCCCCACATGTGAATTTCTACCTATTTCTCCATGATTAGATTTAGAGGATCTTGTTTTGGCAAGAATACCACATAGATGATGTTTTCAACTTTTTACTCTGTCATAGAAGACCCATAATGTCAGGTTTCCCACTTTGGTGATGCTATGTTTGATCATTTAGTGAAAGTGGTGACTGCCAGATCTCTCTCCCATAAAGGTCCATTCTTCCCTTCTATTTGTAGTTAATCCATGGGTGATTCTTTGAAACCATAAGGATATATTGTTTCTCAGCACCTACCTTTTGCCTGATGGTCTCAGCACCCCTTGTGATTCTTGCTTGAGGCTATTACTACACTGGAAGTACCAAAATCATAATTTCTCCTTCTTTCTGCATTGGTTGGTTAGTCAGCATTCTTCCATGAAGAAGAACTTCCCTCCCCCACTTTTCTCACCCACCCCCAAGTCTATTACCAACCACAGGCTTATGAATACCTTATTATTCTGTTTGATGCTTCAAAATTGATCCAATTTTGCTCTGTGGGAGCCCTTGTAAGCTGGCAGCCATGTGCCTTGTCATTCCTGCATGTCTAGCAGCTGTGCTACTCTGGACAAGTGATGTAATCCCTCTGATTCTCAGTTTCCTCATCTGGCAAATGGATAATATAACAATTGACCTTAAAAGGTTTTATGTAAGGATCAAATGAGTGAGTACATGTATAACACTTGGAACTATGCCTGCCGCATGCCGAACCTTATGTAAGTGCTTGTAATTACATATTCTTATAACTGCCATCCTTATAATCATCATTATCACCACCATCACTACCACCCAGCCCAGTCTTTGGCACAGAGGTAGAGCTCCACAGTCAATTTACGAAGGAAGGGATGAGAGGAGGGGAGGAGGGCAGAGTAAAAACCTTTAAGAGAATAGAGGCTACACAACAAGTTCTAAAACTGCTTCCTTCCCTCACTTCTCCATTTACGACCACTTCCTTGCTAATATCCAGCCCCTCAGATTAGGTGTGGTGTCCAGCCCATCCATGCTTATGGAGAAATATTTGGTGAACTGAACTAACATGCAGCTGGTAGATAAACCCGAGTTCTGGCTGAGGAGACGTGTGCTCTTTCCCATCTGCCGCCTTCTAAACAATGCTGGTCTTATTATTTCAAACGACACGCAGTTCTCTCTGTAAATTTGCTTGTCGTGCCAATTCAGCTTTTATGTAAGTGCATTTCTCATTTCATTTTCCTCTGTATACAAGTTACTGATGCAAGGCAGCTAAACCTCAGGTCTGCCACGCTCCCTGGAGGATGACCTTGGCCTAGTCTTCATTTCCCTGACCCCAGAAGGCACCTTGGTTCTCTCTGCAGAGACCATAAAGTGCCTCTGGAAGTCAGGGAGTGGGAGTGGTAAATGGTGAGGTGAGAACAACAGGAAGTTGGTGCTTGTTGAAGCTGGTGATGAGTGTGTGAGAGGTGGTTGTATTATCCTCCCAATTGCATGTGTTTAAATTTTTCCATAATAATAATAAGAAGTTGAGGAAGAAAGCTTCTGTGAGCCGGGCATCTGGGGTGAGTTTTGCAGCATGAATAAGAATTTCTGCTCAAATGAGAAGCAGGGAAACAATCCAGACAGAAAGGGATGTCACAAGAGTAGAGCCTAGAGCTGTGCAGTCAAACAAAGGGTTATTCGGTTTCAGACCAAAATGGTGAGCTGCAACTGAATTCTGGCACTAACTACCCAGAGTTAGCACAGGTCCCATAAGCTAAGGCTCAGTCCTCCATGAGGCTGTCTTCATCTCAGACACCAGCTCAAGCAAGGCCCCAGACCACCTATACTTCTGACACACTGACTACAAATATGGGGGTTCCTATGATCCCCTCAGTTTCCATAGTTCACTAGAATAGCTCACAGAACTCAGGAAAGCAATATATTTATTATTACAATTTTATTATTAAGGATACAAATCAAGACCAGCCAAATAAGAAAGTGAGATCTTGGCGGACCCTAAATACAAAGCTTCCATGCTCTCTTTCTGTGGAATTAGGGCCTGTCACTCACTGGCACATTGATGCATTCACCAACCAGGAAGCTCGACTGAGCTTCAGTGTCCAGAGTTTTTATTGGATCAAAGTTTCACCGTATAGGCAAGATTGATAACTCAATCTGCAGACTTCCTCTCCTCCCTGGAGGTCAGCCTGGCTCCAGGCTCCAACCTAATCAATCACACATTGGGTCTTTCTGGTGACTAGCCCTCATCCTGAGTCATCTCATCTCAGCATAAACATAGGTGTGATCCTAGAGGCTTATGATTCCCTATCACTCAGGAAATCCAGGAGTTTTAGAAGCTCTGTGCCAGGCATCTAGGACAAAGACCAGACAAATTCTTTTTTTACACAGCAAAGGCACAAAGCAATAGAGAATATAAGGCAATGGAGTTTCCCCTCCACATCTCTGCTGTTCTGGGTCCTCTGATCTGTACTGTATGTTATATAACTTGATCCTCAGGACGTCACTGTGTGTGTGCAGGAGAGGGGGAGAGGAAGGGAGAAAGGGAAAGAAGGAGAAAGTGGGGAAGAGGGAGGGGGAGGAAGTAACAGAAAATTGGAAACAGGGAGGGAATGAAAGGAATGAAGATAAGGAGGAAGGGATTGAGAGGATGAGGGAAGAAAGAGTGTGATAAAGAAGGTAAAGAGAGCAGGAGAGAGGAGAAAGAAGAGGGAGAGAAGGAAAAAGAGATATTTTAAATTCTTTTTACAGGAGACTGAGCCCCAGAGAGGGTGAATGTCAAGTTCAAAAATCACACGGCGAATAGAGGGAAGCAACAAGACTCAAATCCAGGCCAATCATATTCCAACCTGTGCTTATTTTAGTATGGAGAAGAGGGCAAAAGTAAAATGATGAAGGGTTGTGTATAAAATAACAAAGTTGCTGAGACTTTACTTTTTCAGGAATAAGAATCAACAGAAGTTTGTAAGCAGGAGAACAAGGTGAGAGCTGCACCTGCAACTATGTGGGACATGGAAGGAATCAGAGGGAGGTCGCTAGCTGAGGAGGAGAGCCAGGGCCAAATGGACAAAGATAGAGATGGTCTAAACTAGAGGAGTCATTGCAGGGAGGGTGGCAAGGAGACATAGGCCAAAGGCAGGAAATGTGCTGCTGGCTTACCAATTCCCATTTAGAAGAATGGACCTTTCCTCAGCCACTTTAAATACGGGTGGCCTATTATTTTACACAATATCTAGCCTCTGTTTTCTGCACATGTAAGGCAGGCAATTGCACTATTATGCAAATTCATCTGTAATTTTTCATCGTTCTAGATTCACCAGTGCTGTGAATTCACCAGGTTCCCCCTATATAGCAAAAAGAAACAACCTGTGGGCATTTCTCCCCACCTTGAGCTGCCATGTGAAATCAACCCAGAACCAAGAAAAGTGACTTGAGGCTTTTGCATAACATCCCAGATATGACAAGCAGAGCATTTAGGGGCAGCCCAGTTAATCTCCTTTGGAGAGCCGTACCACTCTATGCTGCAAGGTTCTAAAAGAAATGTTGGAGATAGTACACCTCACACACATTTGCTTCAGGGATGGGCTTACATCCGGATACGTACAAAATTGGCTCTTCATCCACCAGCAACAGTGAATGGTCCAAGGACAGTCAGTCAGAATCTTCCTAGGAAGGGAAGCTGACCTGTATCTGTTTGAGTTATGCCTACCATGTTCTAGAAAGGAATGAATGGCATTCTTCAAGCAGAGCCAAGAAGGGAGGGAGGGAGGGAGCAGGAGTGAGAGAAGAAGGAAGAGAGGAAGAGGTAGAGGAAAGGCGGGGGAGAGAAAGAGAAAGAGAAAAAGAGAAATGTCTGTGAGACCCAGCTCAACCCCTGACCTCTCAAGTTATATGAATCAATTATCCTCTTTTCTTTCAAGACAGTTTGAAGCAAGCTTTTTTCACCTGATTCCAAAGATGATTTGCTAACCTATGACATTATTTTGAAATAGGCCATGTTTGCTATTTATTGTTGTTGTTATTGTTGTTAATAATTATCAGCCACAGCAGGGGTCACAGTGATCATCCACTGGACTCTGTGTCCAGGCAGCGTACTATGTGCTTCAGTCATCATATTATTTCAGCCTTGTTTAACTTGGTCAGGTAAGCAGTATCCCATTTTATTGATGAGGATGCTAACACTTGAAAAGGTTAAGAAAATTGTTCTCAGATTCTCAGCTTGTAAGTGGCAAATTCATTAGAACAGATGGGAAAACTAAGGACCAGGGAGAGAAAGTGATTCACCCAATACCATAAAGCAAGTCAAACTCGCAGCAAAATTCAAACTCAACACCCTGGGTTCTCAGTCTTGTTCTTTTTCTTGGTCTGATCAAAATTATTTCAGCAGCACCAAAGGAAATGTTTAGGGAACAGAATATACCATTAGGCTGATAGTTATTTTGCCTTCTTGCATCCTCACTTTAGAATTTTAGCCAATGCCAAGGGCTCAGAAGAGGGCCACATTCCGGATCCATGGGCTGGTCAGATAAATTTTTTTTTTGCTTGAAGAGTGGCATAACAATGTGATTCAATACCTTACAATTGAGAGGCTACACACACAAATCTGGGCAAGATCTTGGCAGCAGATTCCACTGCTTGGTGATGGATTGAACGTGGGATTCTGGACCCAGATTGGGAGCAGAGTGTCGACCAAGCACAGTGAGTCTGCCAGTGTTTACCCTACCTTTCACTGTCTCCACTCAGCTATTTTTTGGCATTGCTACTATATGCCTACCTAGAAGCATATAGTATGGAGCTAGAAAAAAAGATGACACCACCCTAGAACCAAGTTGACCCCTATGATAGGCAGATGTTTTTCTACAATGCTGCTGTGTAACAAACAACTCCAAACTCTCAGTGGTGCAACAACACTTCTTGCTCTTAAGGCTATAGATATACTGCTCCTGTCTTTGGGGGCATTGGGGGAGGGAGCAGGTTTTGGTCTGCTCCATGGCTCCCTCTAGGACCAGCAGCAAATCTGAGCATTCTCTCCTCATAGCAAATGGTAGAATTGCAAGAGTCTGAGCAAAACCACACAAGGGCAATTAAAGACTGCTTTTGTCATATCCACTAGCATTTTATTGGCTAAAGCAAACTTCATGGCCATACCCAACATCAATGGCACAGAGACAAATAGTCTACCTTTGCTTTAGAAAGATACTGCAAGGTCATATCGCAAGAGATGTGGATGTAAAATACTATTACAAGGAAGGAGTAAAGATTTGGGAGTATTCAGTCCACTACACTCACAATAGATGAGTCTTCTGAGTCATTGATTTGCCATTATGTTGAGCCCTGTGGGAAAGGACAATGAAGAAGCAACAGGGTGGATTGGAATCTATCTCTGCATTAAACCAGAACACTCCTGCCAGAGTTAAACAAAGAATAAGAGATCATGGTGGAAAACGCACTGAAGAGAGAGGAGCAAATTGCACACCCTGGTTTTTGAAAGGAGGAGAACAGCCAGGCTTTGTGGTTCTGGGATCCACGGCCAGAGGTAGGTGTCAAAACATCAAAGTGCCATCTTCTCTCACTACCAGAGAACAAATCAAGGCGAATGAGGAGGAGGTCCAGGAATGAGCCTCGGTAGGCCAACACAGCTGGCTCCACCAGAGGCAGTTCTCGCTAATTGTCCAGCTTTGACTGATGACTCACTAAACACATGACTCAGTCCCAAGCCCCATGAGGGTCCTGCAGCCTTCAGGGCAGGGCCTTGGAGACGGGCTGAGCACTGAGCAGCCAGCCAGACTAGATTCTGCCTGGATGCATCTAAAGACCTTCTCCATCCTGAGTCACTAAGGCCCTGACAACTCTGCCCTAACGTAATTCAAGCCTAGGCTTTATTTGAGAAAAGTTATGTGACAAGGGGAAGGAGAAAAAGAAAGATGGCAGTTGGAAAGAAATTTCTACAGATTTACAGACCAGTTCTTTGAAGGGGGTAGAATCTGTGGTGTATATGGTTCTTCTGGGCTAGACAGAAGACCATTTTCCTTTCTACTCCTCTACCTTTTTCTCTTTAGAGCAGTCAGGCAGAGGGTCCTTCATAACAGCATCCTTCCTTTCATGCAACCAGGTAGTCCCACCAACTTCAAGCTTCAGGAGTCAAGTCAGTTCTAGCATATACTGGGGAAGAAATGCATAATCAGTCTCAAAGTTGAGCCCAGGTCCCTTAGATTTCAAAATCACATAGATGATCCAAGTCCATGAGAACAGTAGAAATGCATAAGCCCACATCCTTAACTTGACGGATGGGGAAACTGAGGCTTTGGTGTCAAGTAGGTGCTCACATATCAATTTTTCTCATAATAAGAAAAGCAAATAAAATGAAGTCTTATCTCTGGGACCAGACACTATGTACTGCCAACCCCCGCAGTACTTGCATAAGAATAAGCAAAAGCCACCAGGAAGATGCGTACCTGGGACAGGACACGTGGCTTGGTGAGCTGGATTTCAGTCCCCATTTTTCCCTCAGCCAAGCGTTCTTGGGCAGTGCACAACCATACATGGCAGCCCCCCTTGGCACTTTCCTTGTGAAGAGGACACTATTTGTAGCATCATTTTACAGATGGGAAAAAGAGGGATTAGAGAAAGTAAGTAATTTGCCCAATTTTACATAACTAGTAATATACAAGTCTCTAGAGTTTGTGGTCTTAGAAGAGAGGATAGCACGGTGGCCATCCCCCTCACCCTCTTCTGCTTTTGGAGTGGCCAAGTATTTTTATTGGTTTAGAGTTACTTGGCAAAAATGAAGTTTCTGGAAATGGTTAACAACATATTGACGAGTATAGTGGCAGAGATCTAGGTATATATTTAGAAGCATAAAAGCACAAGTGGGCAGATATAGGGGGATATTCCATCTAGTTTCACCCCACCACTCCCCTGGGAACTGGAGAAGTGTTTTTCCCAAGCTTTCATCTGGAGTCAGAGACTGAGCTAAGCTTGAAACCCAGAGCCTGACATTCAGGCCAATGGTCTTCCACTCTGCCAGGCCAGGTGTGGATGGCCTTCCAGTTCTGTGCTATGTCAGGAGGCAGAGTGGACAGAACAGGGAAAGGCAAGTCCAGGGCAGCTCCCTCTCGAACCCAAGCCCTTGATGAAAATGGATCAGGGCTGTGTGGGCCATTGTCAACTCACTTTTCTGCTCTTTCTCTGGGATGAAAAGTCCACCCCATCCCACATCTTTATCCTAGGTTCCATGCCCAAGAACCTACCTACGCCTCTCTGAACAGCAATGCAGTCTTCCTGTCAGGTAAGGGAAACTCGTGTATTGTCTTTTCCCAACACCCCCTGTACAGAAAGACTTATTACCACTAGCAAAATTAAACTACCTGTAACACCCTAATGCACATGCTAATGCCTCTAAGCCTTTGGCCAGGTAGTCACCTCTGCCTGCCCACCCTTCCTCCCTATGTCATCCTTTGCTTACCTAGGACATATGTGAGGTCACTAACTCTCTTTCTGTCCTCTGCACCTCCAAACTCAGAAGTACCCCTACTGAGAAGCCTACTCTAATATCCCCTCCTTGTGGTCTCAATGCAAGCACTACTGGACTAAATGTCTCTCCTTATGGGTTCCCAAAATGCTTTCCTTTCTTATTCATCTAATGCAATAATGTACTTATTTCTTTTCCCCTCTAAGTCTGTAAGAGTTTATATTTTTTATATTTTATTATATATTTTTATATATTATATATTTTTATTTTATATTTTATTAACACTAGGAGGTACATAGTCCTTATATACTCTATACTGTATAGTAGGTGCTCAATAAGCACACTGAATGAATGAGGAATGAATGACTAAATGAATGGAAAATGCTTATTAAGCACACAATAAAGAGTAGATGTATTCGGTTGTAAAGTAGCCAGTAGCTACAGCCAACAGTGGGTGCTCAATAAAACTTAGTTTGAATACAACTAAAAGGCCAGCCAGAACCCCCAGATGGCTGAGGGCATCTTGGTGGCACCTCCAGCCATCTGGACTGTGAACACCATTAAGCATATCCATCAATTCAGCAGCATCTCTGGGCTGAGACCCAGAAGGAGTTCATGCATCCACGGCCTATGGACCTGCAAGAATAATGATGAGGGAGGAAGAGTCATAAAGAGAGGACAATGGAATAACTGAGCAGCCGTCGGGCCATTTACCAGGACCATTGGGAGCCCCTGGAATCTCACACAGGGCCAGGAGAGAGGGCCTGCAGAAATCAGGAGGGCTTGTCAGAAACCAATGGCACATGGAAAAGTCAAGGTTAGAAGAAGGAGCGGTTTTTCTGTCTCGATGACTTCCAGGTACTACTGAGAGGGGCCATTACAATGATTCATAGCCAGAGGAGCCCTCAGGGAGACTGCCTCCTCTCGAGGACAAAATATTAAGCCATCGGTCAAATTTAAACACCCTCCCATCAGGAATCTCACGTTGAGGATAAAGGAGTGTCATTCTACATCATCCACAGCTTAAGAACTAGCAGAGGAGAGAATGCCCAAGGGAAAGTCATTGATGGAGGAGCTCATGTAGGCACTTGGGAGGAATATATGACTTGGGGAGGGGCTGTGAGAAAGACTGCTGCTGTCCTGTCATCAGGAGACCACCGGACTACAGCTTCACCCCAGGGAAAGGCAGTGAGAGGGAAAAAAAGGTATTAACTCTCGTGTGCTCTGGATGCCCATTGATTGTGGGGGGCTGGCGTGTACCTCAGTGGTACTACTTCCTATCTGTAGAGTTTCTCTCACATGCTAGACTGTTTGGACCTTGGACCTCACCTTCACACAAGCAAGGGGCAGCACTCCCACTTCAAGTCGGAGGCACTGAAGCACAAGGAGCCTGATAACTTGCCCTAAATCACACATCAAGTGTTGGGAGCCTGGATGTCATTGTCCCCAAAGCTCATTGTCTGTCATCTGCCCGACACCAGCTGTTTTTCCTCATCATTCTTTGCCTCTGGTGGTCGAGACTAACCTGTTCTGGCTTAGGATGAGCGGAGAGGCTCCAATTCACCAAGCACATTATTCATTCTCTTGTTATTACCTCATCGCTCCATCACTCATTCAACACATATTTATTGTCCCTACTACGTCCCAACTTCTGTACAGGGCATGAGGTAGGGGAGGAGTGATGTCAGTGTCCCTGAGGCAACTCCAGCTTTTTAAATTTCATGAAACCTCACTCCCCCCAATTGTGAGGTGAGAATGGCCATGTCTCCTTGCCAAGCAGGAAACCGCAGCTCAGAAGGGAAAGGGGGGCAAATGTGTGTTCTCCACCTTGCGGATTCTAAGCAAGGAACTCAGAAATTTATTTATTATGTGGATGGAGAAACCGAGCCCTGGAGGTGAAGCAGAGGACACAGAGGTCGCAGCCTCTAGAACTGGGGCCTCAAGCCTACTTTCCTGTCCCCATCATCACTCAAATGTGGAATTTTTTTATTGCTACTGTTATCGTCCAAACTGTATCTCCTCCAAATCCATGTTGAAGCTCTACTTGAAGATAGAATCTTTAATAAAATAATTAAGGGCAAATAAGGGCATAGGATGGGGCCCTATCCAGTAGGACAAGGGTCTGTAGAAGAGGAAGAGACACCAGTACTCTCTCTCCACATGTATACAGGAAAGGCCACATGAGGACACAGTGACAAGGTGGACTTCTACAAGCCAGGAAGAGAGACCTCACCAGAAAGCAACCCTGCTAGCACCTTGACCTTGTACTTCCAGCCTCCAGAATGCTGAGAAAAGAAATTTTCTCAAGTTACCATCTGTGGTCACTTGTTATTACTGCCACAGCTGACTAATACATCTATTTTCAGGGTTGAATCTTCCTTTCAACCTGTGAACAGACCTGCTAGGCTCTTCAACACCTCTCTTATTCCCTTGCATTCCTCATATTACAACCAGCTTATGTGCTCCATCTTTCTGACAAGTCTCTTACTATCATCTAGTCTGCACACATGACAAGGCCTTTCGCTCTTCCCAGAGCTTAGGGCAGGAGGCCATCTGAAGCATTTCCCAGGCTTGGTCACTTATGGCAATGGCAGGTAAATCTCTCAAGAAGAATAAGGATGATACTCAGGACCAAGGGTGCACACAGCTATATTGGTTTGGTGTCACTTTTGCCAAGGTGGGACCATCTCCCATTGCAAAAGCATGGGCCATGGGCATCCTGCCATATCCCAGGCCACATGGTTTCCTGGAAACAGCGTGGACTTGAGAGTCTAACCTGAGTTTGAGTTCTGGCTCTGCCACTGACTGAGAGACTGGTAGTCAATAGGGCTATTCACCAGCATCCTGGTGCATTCCTCTCAGGCATGTGTTGGGAATTGCCCTTCTCACCTCTTAGGATTTGGGTGTGGTCATGTGACTTGCTTAGACCCATGGAATGAGACTCCTATGGGTCAATGCTTGCTTCATCACATTTTCTTTTCAATTTTGCATGGCAAAAAGCAAAGTTCTAGACCGTGCTTATTTCATCAGCCTGGGATCCTAAGTGAGGAAAATGAGGAGCAAAGTCCTTAGCTGTCCCACAATGGATACAATCGAGTGAGCAAGAAATAAACCTTTCTTTCCAGCCACCAAGATTCCGGGGCTATTTGTTACTACAGTATAACCTAGCTCATCACGACTGCTACAGAGACACTAATTAAACCACACCCTCCTTGAGACTTAATCTCTGCACTTGTAAGGTGGGACAATAGCATCTCATTCACAACGTTTTCAAGAAATAAGATATACTATGTTTGGCACATTGCAGGCCTTTGACATATGTTAGCTCACTCACTCTCTCTCCTCTACAGTGTTTTCCCACAGGTACTTCTTATGATGAGATTAGACATCTTGAGACATAGTTCCTTTAAGACAGATGCTTAGGCACACCCATCTATGTGTTAGTAGCACCTTGTACTGGATTAGACCACAGCAGGTTCTCAGTAAATACATATTATTGAGAAAATACATGATGATTAAGCACTTACCAAGAGGTTGGCTCTGTGCTAGTCAAGGTGATAATCTCTCCTGCCTTTCACCTTTCAGCATATACATTTTTATTTTACTTCAATATCACAACAGCACATAATCCTAGACTTTCATGGCTGGATGAGCAAATACCCTTCTCTCTTCCAATAATGAAATTCCCTCAGCAAGATCCCAGCAGATTGAGCTCTCAATCTCTTCCAGAACACTCTCAACATCAGAGAACTCACTACCTACAAAATGTTCTTCTATAATTAAAATTACAAGGCAGTAGGTTTGGCTCTAGGCCAAGTCCATGAGCTCTTCCAGCAACCCTACCAAGGATGTGCCATTGCTATCACCCCATCCCACAGACAGGAAGCTAGGGTTCAAAAAAGCAAAGCAATTTTCCAAAGCCACACAACCAGTGAAATCTGACTGGATTTTTCTGGGCACACATGCATGGTTCACATGTCAGAAATATTAATGGGTCGATTGACGGCTCCCTCCCTGGGAGGGGGAGTTTCTAATGACTCTAAATCTCTGCGGAACTCCAGCCCCAGAATATCCTGCCTGGCTTTTGAGAATCTTAACAATGAAAACAGCCCTTCAGTCCTGTTAGGACATAAATCTCAATAAATGATTTCCAATTTCACAGCCCTTGCCAGGAAAGGAAACATTCACACCGTTGCTCATGCATACTATAGGTTAATATTTCAGGATGCATTAAATGTGTGAATGTTTAGAGTGTGGCAAAGTTCCGGTCATGAGCCAGTTCACTCTATAGAAAAGACAAGATACTGAAGGGAAGGGAGTATTTTTAGACTTGGACCCAACTTGACACTACCCGTAAGTACTTTGTGTTAGTGGGCACAGGATGCAATTCTGCTACTGATTTACCAGGCAGGAAAATAACATGTTGGCTTCAAACAGATAATCCCAAACCCTTCATGGAAGCTGATGACTTCAAGATGGGCTGGCTGCTTTGTGGCTTCTTTGGAGACAGTTGAAATTAAGACGGGATCTGGGGCATGACGGAGCACCAAAGATGCGCCTAAATAACTAAGGAATGAACATGGGTTGGATTAGTCACATGCCAAAACCAAAGACACATATGAGAACCTAGAACATTTTGTTGGCCTTTGGAGGAAGCAGGAGGGATGCTGCTGGACACTGAATCTTAAATAAATATGAGACTGAACCAAGTGAAATTGCTGATATTTGATCATTCTTGACCAAAAATATGGCACTTTGATGTGGTCCAATCTGTTATACACACAAGCCCACATCCCAGTCAGTGCCCCCTTTCCATGTCGGGGCTGGAGCAGCAGACACACAACCAGGAATACTCTGGTCCACGATTTAGAACACCAGCCGAGCAAACTTTGGAAGTTCTGTGATGGAGTTTGATCCAAGTATTTTTGCCAAGCTGGGGAGGGGGAGTCAGACAGAAAGGATATGAGTACCTTCTGGGGAACAGACTAATTAAAACCCCAACCAAGCTGTCTGAGCCTGGCAACCAAGGGCAGTTTGCATCACTATTGTCTTAGCACATGAGCAGTGGAGCAGAGAGCCAGAACGGTGCCCAAGAACCCCATCTCCACAGTCGGACTGCCTGGGTTCAGTCCTGATTTTGCTCCTTTCAAGATATAGTGGGCAGAATGCTGACCCCCAGAAAGATATGTCCTAATTCCTGGACCTGCAAGTATCATCTCATATGGCAAAAGATGTAATCAAAAATGTTGAGAGAGCTGGGCTTGGTGGCTCAGCCTGTAATCCCGCGCCTTGGGAGGCTGAGGTGAGTGGATTGCCTGAGTCCACGGGTTTGAGACTCGCCTGGGCAACTTGGCGAGACCTCATCTCTACAATAAATCAAAAACTAGCCGGGCATGGTAGTGTGCACCTGTAGTTCTAGCTACTTGGAAGGCTGAGGCGGAAGGATCGCCGGAGCCCAGCAGGTCGAGGCTGCGGTGGCCGGGAGTGGCCACTGCACTCCAGTCTGGGCGACAGAGTGAGACTCCAACTCAAAAAAAAAAGAATGTTGAGAGGAAAAACTGA
>CAUYQG010032988.1:0-11310 GCA_963574415.1 Tarsius wallacei
ATGAAGCTTAGAATGGCTTAGTATACTTAAAAGTTTTAGAGTATAAGATAAAGCTTCATATTATTGAAAATGTGAAAACATTGCATCAAATTTTGCCTTACTTTGTAATTCATGTTATATTATCATTATGACATACTAAAAGTAAAATATCATCAGGCAGTTGAAAGAGTTATTGAAATTTTAGTCCTTAAGGAATTAATAATTTTAACAGTGATTACATATATACTTAGTCAATAATTATGAAGCCTAAAAATATATTATCTATAACATTCCATTCCATTTAATGTATGTCACTCAATGCTAATTTTATGACATGTTACATCTCTCTCTCTCTCTCTCTCTCTCTCTCTCTCTCTCTCTCTATCACACACACACAAGAACAGTGAAAAAAAAGACTAATGGAGTATTGAAAAGGATTGGTTGGGCCAATGAACTTAAGTGGCAAGCTACCAAGGTAAAAGCCCTTGAGAAAAATAGTTCATCTTAGTGTCTATTATTTATCTGTGCCATGCTGGTTATTACTTCCTCTCTTATGGAGTTACAAAGAATATGATGACACATTTAGAGACTCTCATGGAGTGGTGCATAATAAAGGTTAAATATACAACGGTTACTAATACTGTGACAATTATTATTACTTGCAAGAGAAATGTAATGCATTTTGACCCACAGAAGTCCTACTATTCCCATTGGCATGGAAAACAGTATTTTTGACAGGTTTAATAGTGTATGGCTTACACAATCTAGTTCACTCATTCTAAATGTTTCTTTTAATGAGTTTACTAAATTAATCCAACTTTAGAACATTTTAATCTCCCAAACAAGAATCCTTATGCCCATTGTTAGTCAATCTTGGCTCCTTTTCCCATTTCCAGGCAACAAATAACTTACTTTCTGCCACTAAGATTTGCCTTTATGGACCTTCTATATATATTACAAAAGGAAAAAAATCACAAAATATATGAACCTTTGCATCTGAACTCTTTCTCATAGCATGTTTTTGAGGTTCACCCACTTGAACTTTGTGATTACTGTTCTTTTTATTGCCGAGTAGTCTTCTTTTATATGCTTGCATCGCATATTGTTCATCCTTTCACCAATTGATAAACAATTGGATTGTTCCCAGCCTGTGAATATTATGAATAATGCCACTTTCTTAAGTCTTTTTTGTCTGTTTTGGTTACTATATATTTTAACTCCAGAGTTTACATTTGGTTCTTTTTTTTTTTTTTACTCATTTATATATCTTTAACATTTTGCATCTGAAGAGTCATTGTTGCTATACTTTATTCTTTAAATATGGTTTATTTTAGTCCTATTAATTTTTTATAGCTGTTTTGAAGTCTCTGGTAAGTCAAACATCTAAGCCTCATAAGAAACTTTGTTTATTTGTTTGCTTATTTGTTCTTTCCTAGATGTGTGGAACACTTTTCTTTTCCTTTGCATATCTCCTAATACTGTGTTGGGAACAGGAAATTGTACATAATTTACCAACTCTGGATTTGCATTATCCCACAGAGATTATCATTGTCCCTATGTTTGTTTAGTGACTTACCTGTGGAGCTTTTTTTCCCATGTAGTGTTTGGAAACTGATGCTTCAATTTTATTTTTTTGTATTACTCTTTTATTTTAATACTAGTTTTCTAGAGATCATTCCTGTGTTAGCATAATTGGCCAGACGTTGTACTCAAACACTTTGTGGCAGTAAGTCTTCTTCCCTTTGGCATTTGATACATGTGTTCAGTGGGAAACACATTCAAAGTTCAGGCGATTATATGTCAGCTTCGGCTTTTAATATATTCTGGCCTTTCTTTTGTCTCTTTTGCCCAGGTACAAAGCCTCTCACTTAGTCAAGGTGTGCAGATAACTAGGACCTTCTTTTGTCTCTTCTGAGCATGAGTGTAGCCTTGTGCATTCATACAGTCTTTCAGGCAGCTAGGAATAGATAGCAGTTTATCACAGCTCATTATGGCTGCCTCATCCCCAAGTTTCCAGTTAAATGGTTGACTAGTCTGCTGGTTGGTTTTCCCTAATTCTTCTCAAAACACTGAGAAGCTGTGACACTGGTCCTCCATGTTCATTTGTTACAGAGATCACTACAAGGTCATAAAGATTTTCTGGTTCCATTCCAAATCAAGTCAGCTCCACTGACTGTGAAGCTGCTTGTTTTCCTAGCTTGTTCTACTTGGATCCAACTCCAGCACCCAAGGAGGTAGAGAGTAAGGAGGCAGCCTAAGGCTGAAACATCACAAATTAATAGAGTTCTTTTCTGAGGTTCAGCAGTTTTTTTTCTTAAATAGATATTTCTCAATTTGTCATATGCCTTTGGCCAATTTCCAGTGGTTCCCAACAGATAATTCCCCCTCCTCCAAGGGGACATTTGGACAAACATTTGATGGTCATGAGTAAGGCAGGGTTGCTGTTGGTAATTAGTGGTTAAAGATTAGGAATGCTGCTAAATCCCTGAGTGCATAGGACAACCCCTTAAACACACAGAAAGAATTATACAGCTCAAAATGTCAATAGTGTCAAGGTTGAGAAACCCTGTTGTTAGAAATCAGATATATGGTAGACCCTTAACACGGGTTTGAATTGCACTGGTAGTGCAATTATAGGATTTTTTTAAAAAATAAAAAGACTAATAGGTGTTTTTTTTCAATACAAGTTACATGAAGTATAACGTTTTACCTTCTGCACCTCTTCTACCTCTGCTACCCCTGAGACAACCAGACCATCTTCGTCTCTTCTTCCTTCTTCTCAGTCTACAACGTAAAGATGAAAGGGATGAACTCATTTTTGATGATCCACTTCCACATAACAACTAGTGAATACATTTGCTCTCCCTTAGGATTTTCTTAATAACATGTCCTTTTTTCTAACTTACTTTATTGTTAGAATACAATGTGTAATATATAGAGCATACAAAATATGTGATAATCAACTTTATATTATGAGTGAGGCTTCTTGTCAACAGTCAGCTATTCATTGTTAAGTTTTTGGGAAGTCAAAAGTTATACTCAATTTTTGATGGCATGAGAGGTCAGTACCCCTAACTCCCACATTGTTCAAGGTGATCAAGGCTTAAGTGTATTTAAAGACAAAAATGCAAGATATTGGAAAGGAGAAAGAACAATAACCCTAAAATTTGAAAAGGAAAGCTTGTAATAGAAATAACAGAAAATGGGAGAGAATAAAAACAACAAAAAAACAGAATTTTAACAAAACCAAAAGCTGGATTATTGAAGAAAGCTATTCAGACCTATCGCAAAATTGATTTTACAAAAATATTGCAAGGAGAATTATCAGTAAACATTATAGAGTGAAAAAGAGAAAAAGAACACAAAACTAATAAAATAATGAGAAATATATATTTGTCTATTCCTATTGAAAAAATATAGATGCCACAATATAATATGACTAATATGAGAGTAAAACAAAGTTGCTAAATAGAAAATCAACTTAAATATTCAATGTAATTTCACTATATTAGTAAGAATTAATGCATTTACAAAGAAAACTGTAACAAAAATTCAAAAGTTTCTAGGAAGAGTATACATGACCCACATATGGAAAATTTTAAAACTCTCTGCAGAGACACAAAATGGAGACATTTTCTATTCTTATACGAGATTGCTTGACGTAATATGCAAATTAATTTACAAAGAATCATTAATCTATAATGAGTACAACTAGAGCTTATGACAAACTTATTTTAAAATTTATATAACATAGTAACTAAGAAGTCCATTTTTAATAATAACAAAAGTTACTTTTTGTTTTTACCAAATTTGACATGCTGTAGTTGGACCAGATACTCATAACAAAATGGTGCCATGAAAAGACTAATGAATAAATCAATGGGAAAGTAAGGAATGCATATTGGAACTTAGTATAGGGATGGTGTAAAAATTTATTGGACAATGTTGATAATGTTCAAAAACTAACTTCTAGCAAGAAAAAAATTGTTAGAATTCTACCTCATTATATAAGTGAATGTCAGATACAGATTTAGTTAAAAAAAAAATTTTAAAAGACAAAGTTTATGACCTAATAAAATAATATGTAATAGAATACATGTATGGCTTTAAGGCAGATCGGAGCTAATTAAGCAAACATGGTAGATTTTTGAATGAGTTTTCTTTTGAAGGATCCTTTCCTTTGAGCATAAACCTCAGAAGCAGGGAAGTGATAAGAGAAGGCATCTCCCTAAAAGATTTACTACTGCCTCAGCTAGACAAAGGCTCAACATTTAAAGGGCACAGTCAGAGCAACAGTTCATCTAGAGAATTCATGTTTTGAATGTCTTTCAACAAGATCACCTCCTTCCCAGCAGCTTGTATTCATCTTCCCCAGTTGGCAAGTCTAGAAAATAATGAAATGAGATAAATCATCTATCTCAAGTTCCTGAATATATAAAAAATTGTGGTGTTAAGTTATTGGAAGGTTGGGAGCGCATCGCAACTTTATGCTATCACCAGCATGAAAAAGCTTAAGATAGGCACATAATTTGTATTTAAAATGGTCTCTAGCAACCCATGTGCATTGAGTTACAATGTGATCTCAAAGTTTGACTCTGCTGTCAGTACTGTTTTCATTATTTCAACTATGGCCCTTCATTTAAGGCAAGCGCTCTGAAATCTGCAAAGAACCTTACCTCAAATTTTTAGGAAATCTAAAGTCAGGAATATGTAGATATATGTCATCTTTGTATTCATTGTGATATATACCTTATATTAGTCAGAGAGAATTAACTGCTGGCACTAACAACCCTGAAATATCAGTGGTCTGACATGAATAAAAATCATTTACTCCTTCACATGAGAGGTCAGGCTGTCTTGACAGTTGGGGACAGATCTCCTCCATTGTCAATAAGTGATAATAAGGTCGCTTCCATCTTGTAGCTTCACTCTCTTCTAGATACACAGAACTCTATTCAACAACTGAATGACAAAATAAAGTGTAGTATTGGAGTGTTGATGTTGTTTAATTGTTTCTACTCATAACTCATTGACTGGATCTCAATTACTTGCCTTCACCTAATTGTAAGGAAGCTGAGGGAATGAATTATTTCTTTCTAGGGGGGGAAAAAAGAGAATGATCAATCGATCAAACACTTTTTCAGTTTCTTCCTTATAATACTTTTTCAATTTAGCCATAACTATTGAAAATGAAGTAATAATTAAGTCTAAAAACATATATTCTTCCGTAGTGGCAGTCCAACAATAAGAACATATTTATTTAGTGCCTATGCTGTGCCAGACACTGTTTGGGAATTGACAGTGGACATGATAGAAGAAGTTTATGTTTTCACTAAAGCTTACAAGATAGTAAAGATAGAGATGACTCTCATCAGATGCTGAACAGCTGAATGTTAGAGGCAAAGAGCCATAGATAATCTCCAAAATTACAAGAAGAAAACTTTCTACCCATGGCATCACCACCACATTCACATATGCCATTAAAATTATTTTTACGGTTGATTTTCATTCATTTTCTTATTTAATAAATAAGGAAACAATCCAGGCATGGTGGCCCACACCTGTAAGTAACCCCAGCACATCGGGAGGCGGAGGCAAGAGGATTGCCTGAGTCTAGGGGTTTGAGACCAGCCTGTACAACTTGGTGAGACCTCTTCTCTAGTTAAATCAAAAAATTAGCCAGGTGTGGTAGTGTGCACCTGTGGTTCCAGCTACTTGGAAGGCTGAGGTAGAAGGATCACCTAAGCCCAGTAGGTCCAGGTGTGGTGGTCATGAGTATGCCATTGCACTCCAGCCTGTTGCCTTGGCAATAGAGTGAGACTCCAACTCAAAAAGAAAGAAAATTAAGCAAATTTTTTCCAGGTGTTGGAGTTATGAGAGTGAATTAAAGGTGCAGATCACCTCATTATTATAACTTGGAGTTTAAGAATACAAGGGAGCATTATAAAAAAATCAATGCATAAATGCAAAATTTTGAAAATTGTGATAAATGCTGTGAAAGAAAGCAAAAGCTACCATGAAGGACATCAACTTTAGATCTGATAGTCAGGGAAGTCTTATATAATGAAGATGCTTTTAAAAAGAGATCTGAAGAATATACATAAATGAGTTGGACACCAAAGAGATGCAACTGTCATACCAGACAGCTATAACTATCTATGAAAGACTTGAGATGAGAAAGAACTTTGTGTCTTCAAAGACCTCCTAGGCCAATGTGCCTGGAGCATAAAGACGGAGAGTGGGAGTGAATGGCATAAAAGGCCACTGTCCACACAGCTGCTGTCATGTGTTGAAGGTGCGTGGAAGAGTGTGGTGTGGTATTCATCTTTTAAGTGGTAGACTACTGAATAATTGAATAATTATAGTTAGGGAATGAAGTAGTCCAATATATGTGCTGCAGAAACTCTTCTACTAACAAAGATAGTTGGACATTAATTGAAAGAATTGTTATGAAAATAATACATACAACTCTAAATATATTATTTTAGTCTAAAATCAATCAACCTATCTATCTTACTGAATTAGACAATCTTCCTTTATAAGTCTAACCAATGCCTTTTTTTTTAATGTGGATAATAAAAAGGGATTCTACAAACTCTGCCTTGTATAAATAGCACTCCATAACAAACTATGAGTTACAGTTTGTTTTAAGTGGAGTGAAAACTCAAATGATACTTGTGAAGCAATATGAGTGTAAAGTCCTTCTGGGTTTTTAAAAACTTTTGTTATTATTTTCCTCACATATAATTCTATAGCAAAGTTTCAGCATGATATTTATATCAAATCTTCCTAAAACATTTGACTTAGTTTCTATAAAAAGTGATTCTTTCTTTTTGTAGTTATCTTTTCCACTGATAAGTAATTAAATTATGAAAGAATAATAAAAACTACACTTGGTATAAACACCACACTTGGAAACAACACAAATTATTATTGGTTATTATAAACCTCAAATGGTGGGAAAAAGTGTGCAGGTTTACTAGATAGTAGCCTACCAACAATAGTTAGATTTAATATGATTCATGGAGAAAAAATATTTGTTAATCTGGTAATTCACCTAAAGGAAGCTCAATTTAAATAAAAGCTACTATATTAAATGTTATTCTGGTTGTGTCATGGAAAATGAATGCCATGGAGGTTTGCAAACATAGAAGCAAAGAGACTAGTTTAGAATATCTTTTAGCACAAGAAGAGACAGATGAATACAGTAATAGCCATGAATACTGAAGGAACTTAATAGACTTAAGAAATAGTTTGTAAATGGAGTTGAAAGTGTCTTAAGTATGTATTCATATGGGACTTGGGTAAGTGAGTAGAGTACATGGAGGGTAAACACACACATTTCATCTTTGGTTGGCAGTTGGCACCAGGGACCTCACCTCTTCATTAGGCAGTATGAGATGGAGGAGTACTCACCAGATTTGATCAGCATGCATGTGAATCCCTGTTCTGCCACTTATTTGTTGTGTGATCTTGGGCAATTATCTTAAACCCTTGAGTGTCACATTCCTTGTTTGAGAAAATGGGAGAGTTTTAGAGTAACTGGGGTTAGGTACCACATAAAGAACAAGACCCAGTTTAAATCTTAGCCATACCTTTTGTTTGTTATGTATATTTAAATACATTGCTCCATTCGCCAGGTTTCCATATAAAAGATAAAAAATAAAACCTTCCTCTTAACATTGTTTTGAGGATTGTGAAATAACATATGTAATGCATTTAGTAGAGTGCCTAGAATATTTGTGATGGCCATTATTAACATAACACAGCTTCCACTGAGTGATGGACCTAATTCATTTATATGGGGTGGTCAGAGAAAGGTTTTTGCTAAATGAAATTTGAGCAAAGACTTTAAAAAATGAAGGAAACATAGGCATAAACCTGGAGGAAGTATATTTTGAGCAAGGAGGAGAATAGGCATGACGTCTCAGAGACAGATCCAGGTATAGGTATATTTAGGCAAAGAGGTCAAGGTAGCAAGAGCAGAGTGATTGAAAGGCAATATGTGGCAGGAAAAACAAGGACAGAAAAATACCAGAGGTTCAGGCCACACATGGCCTCAGAGACAGTGATGAGGTGAGGTTCAGTGAAAGGTGGGATTTGGCAAGATAAACAGGGTCAACTGTGGTTGCTGCATGGAAGACTTGAAGGGTAAGAATTCAGTGGTAGCCGGGCTGGGTGGCTCAGCCTGTAATCCCGCGCCTTGGGAGGCTGAGGTGAGTGGATTGCCTGAGCCTGCGGGTTCGAGACCTGCCTGGGCAACTTGGTGAGACCTCATCTCTACAATTAATCAAAAAATTACCCAGGTGTGGTAGTGCGCGCCTGTAGTTCCAGCTACTTGGAAGGCTGAGGTGGAAGGATCGCAGGAGCCCAGCAGGTCGAGGCTGCGGTGGCCAGGAGCGGCCAAGGCACTCCCGTCTGGGCAACATTTTTTGACTCCAACTCAAAAAAAAAAAAAAAAAAAAAAAAAGAATTCAGTGGTGAAACCAGGCAGGAAATAACACTGGTTGGACTAAGATGATGGTGGTGAAAGTGATGAGATGTGACTGAATGCTGGATATACACTTTGAAGGTACTACCAATAACAGCTACTGGCTGGTTTAATGTGGGATATAAAAGAGGACTAAATGATACAGGTTTGGGTCCAAGCAACTACAAAAGTAGAAATACTGTTTACTAAGAGGAAAATATTAAGGAGAGACCAGTTGATGAGAGAGTGATCAGGAGTTTTAGTTTCAATATATGCCATATTCCTCATCCAAAAGTTAGAGTAGTTATAAATGTTAAATGTGTGGTAGTGATTTTATATAATCATTATTGTGTGAAATATCAATGATTTCAGTTAACTTTTAAGAGAAATTCTCCTGTTCTGAATTTTAGTCCAACTTTATATTAAATCACAGTTTCATGAGTTAAAGTTACAAAGTTTTTGTCTAACCTCTCAAAATATACCCTAGCCAAACTTTTTTTTTTTTTTTTTTTTAGTTGGAGTCTAACTCTGTCGCCCAGACTGGAGTGCAGTGGCCGCTCCCGGCCACTGCAGCCTCAGCCCACTGGGCTCCAGGGATCCTTCCGCCTCAGCCTTCCAAGTAGCAGGAACTACAGGCGCACGCTAACATGCCCAGCTAATTTTTTTTATTTATTGTAGAGATGAGGTCTCGCCAAGTTGTCCAGGCAGGTCTCGAACCTGCAGGCTCAGGCAATTCACTCACTTTGGCCTCCCAAGGCGTGGGATTACAGGCTGAGCCACCGAGCCCGGCCTACCCTAGCCAATTTTATGAACTACTAAGCAGTAATTACAAAGTTAAGTAAAAATGTGTCTGTACCTACATTCATTGGCTTGTATATACTAATGATGGACCGGATATTTGAACACTTATTTTGTAAGAACTGAAAGTGTAATAATTAGGAGGTCATTTAAAACTTCTTCGGTGCCAGATAATTTTACTAGTTTTCATTTAATTGATATTGCTGACCTCGAAAGGTAAAGAGCATTATTCTTTTTGACAGTTATTTTAAAGATGGGCCTTTTTTCATCTTTCATTTCATAATTGAAATGCAAGATGTATGCATGGTAAGCTTGAAAACTCATTTCTAAGATGGCAAAAATATATTCTGGATTAAATAAATAGAGATTTTTTTGTTTATTTTATATTTTCTAATTTTTACTTTATATTTACTTTTTAATTTTAAAGATGTGGGGTACAATTCAGGATTAGATATCCAAGTGGTCATCATACAGGTAAAATTGGGGATTCCCTTTGGTCCCCTCTTTGTCTTGTTTGATATCAGTTATGTTTATTGATGTTATTCCCACCCCCTCCCCCAGCAGTGCCCCACTGCTGCCAATCCCTTTCTTATAGTATTATGGTAAATGTTCAGTGTCCGCTTTTGAGTGGGAACATGTGGTATTTAGTTCTTTATTTCTGTAATAGATCACTGAGTATTGTAGACTCTAAATCCATCCAAGTTGCTTCAAAGTCCATATGTTAATCCTTCTTTAAGGTTGCATAATATTCTATTGTGTGTATGGGCCACATTTTTTTTATCCAGTCCAATTTCGATGGGCATCACGGTTGGTTCTATGTTTCTGCTATTGTGAATAGTGCTGCAGTAAACATGCATGTGCAGGTATCTTTTTGGTAGAATGATTTGTGTTCCTCCATGATCTATTGTACTATCTACTGTCTGGCAATCTGGCTATTTTTCTAGTTTTCCATCTATAACTTGAGTCAGTGATTCTGTTCTTATTAGAGCATATAATTTAACTCAATCACAATGGGACTTTTATGAAATAGAGAGATAGGCCGAGTTTGATTAGTAAACATAGGCTTCATCCTTAAAATAGAATGTGGGTCTCAGAGCTGCCAATAATTCGTTGTATAATATTGCATCAGTCATTTCATTCCTTAGAGCCTCATTTCCCCATCAAAATATGAATTGATCTTATAGAGTTATTTTGGGAATTTAATGAGATAAGGCATATAGAGAACTTAACACCCTACCAGGAATATAAAATCCTCCAAAAGAGTGTTTGGTTTTAGTATTCCTTTTATTGTTATGACTTACTCATCATCATCATCATTATTATATTGTGAAAAATCGATTCTACCTACCACATTCTCAATGACTGAGTCATGGGCAACAACCATAGGATTAAGTACTAAAAATGTCCTAGTGGTAAAACTTTTTTTAGCAGTTGAAAAAGAAAAATCTGTGAGAGACATAGACTCTTAAGACTACACTATCAAATAAAATACAACAAAGGCATTTTCTTTTCAAGATAGTTCTTTCATATTTCAAATTAATAAAACCTGAAGGTTTTTGTGTTCCCTGGTGCTGTATGTGAATAACTGTGGGAAAAAATGGATACTCTTTTACCTAAGTAAAATGTACATGGTTTTTAAATCTTTCTGATTCTAAAGATATCATCAAAAACAACATATGTATTTCTTATTGTCTTTTTACTACTTTAATTTAAAAGCAGAGTTTTTGATTGTACACAGTTTTTTTCAACAGAAGTTCTCAGTGATAGCAGCACAAATATAAACTTCAGAAAAATAAGTATGTATTTATTCTGTTGAAGGGGATTGGCCCCTTTCTGGACTTTTTAGAAGCCAGCATGCAAATTCTGAAGTACAGTGATACTTTGTTGACACCAGATTAATCATATTTAGAAACAATTGAAAGGAGACTGCATTTAATTGTATTTTTCCTTTTAGGTTAATGGAACTGAAGAAGGTAATATGATTCAGCAAATTGATAAAGGAAATTAGTTGTCACAAGTGCGTTTTTTAAAATAGGTAAACATAATATATCAATATTTTTATA
>CAUYQG010032989.1:0-11573 GCA_963574415.1 Tarsius wallacei
GGAAGGGGAAGAGAGGTGGGATTAACAGTAGTCAATATCTGTCTGGGGATGGCGAGACACCCCTTATCAACAAGGGTGCCTGAACGAAGCATATTTGTATACCTAACCCTTAACTGTACCCCACAGTATTAAAATAAAAAATATTGATTTGTTAAAAAATAAAAATCTTGAAATGAATGTCAACAACAACACAAGTTATCAAAACCTCTACAACACACAATAAACTGTGATCATAGGAAAATTTATGGTGCTTAATGCCTATCTTGACAAAACCAAAAGGTCACATTTTTTTTCTTTTCTTTTTTTTTTTAAAGATGTGGTATACAATTCAGCGTTAGGTATACAAATGTTGAATATACAGGTACCCTAGTTGATAAGGTGTGTCCTTCCCTCCCCTGGCAGTTTCCCTTAACTGCCAATCCCATTCCCTCTCCCCTGGCAGTTTCCCACTACTGCCAATCCCTTTCCCATAGTATTAAGATAATTGTTCAAGATCTGCTTAGAAGTGAGAACATATGGTATTTTGTTCTTTGTTTCTGTGATGCATCACTGAGTATGATAGACTCTAAATCTATCCAAGTTGCTGCGAAGTCCATATATTTGCCCTTCTTTATGACTGTGTAATACTCCATTATGTATATGCACCACATTTTTAATCCAGTACAGCTTCGATGGGCAGCATGATTGGTTCCATGTTTTTGCTATTGTGAATAGAGTTGCAACAAAGATGCGTGTGCAGGTATCTTTTTTGTAGAATGATTGGAATTCCTCAAGGTATATTCCAAATAGGGGAATTGCTGGGTCATATGGAATGTCTGTCTCTAGTTCTTTCAGAAATTACCACACTGTCTTCCAAAGAGGTTGCACTAGTTTGCATTCCCACCAGCAGTGTAGAAGTGATTATTTTTCTCCACATTCTCACCAGCATCTGTTGCTATTTGTTTTATTAATGGTGGCCATTCACACTGAGGTTAGGTGGTATCTCAATGTGGCTTTGATTTGCATTTGTCTGATGATGAGTGAGGCTGAGCAGTTTTTCATGTGTCTGTTGGCTGCCCATATGTTTTCTTTGGGGAAGTTTCTATTCATGGTTTTTGCCCATTTTTAATGGGTTTGTTTTTTCTTTGGGGTGCATTTGAATTCATTGTACATCCTAGATCTTAGGTCTTTGTCAGATATACAGTTAACAAATATTTTTTTGAAAGGGCACATATTAACAACCTAATATCAATATGCATAGGAAACAGAAAAAAAAAAGAATATCCTAATTCACATCTAGCAGAAGAACGAAATAACAAAGTCTAGTACAGAAGTAAACAAAATTGAAACAAAAAAATTTCCTAGAATCAATAAAACAAAAAGTTGTTTTTTATAAAGATAAACCAAATTTGTAGAATACTAGCTAGATTGTTTGAGAAAAGAAAAGAAAAGAAGATTCAACTTAAGCAGAAATGGAAATGGCGACATCACATCACATCTGAGATTATTATGAACACTTCCATGCAAACAAAATATACAATCTAGGAGAAATCAATACATTCTCAGGTGCATGCAAATCCCAAATCATAAATTCAGAAATAGGAGAATCATTGACAAACCAAAAATGAGTACTAGATTGAATCAGTAATTAAAAGACTGTCAACAAAAAAGGATCCAGGATCTTACAGATTAACAGCTGAATTCTATGACACTTTCAAGGAGAGAAGAACTGGTACCAATCCCAAGGAAGCTATTTCATGAGATTGAGGAGAGAATTCTCCCTAACTCAATCTACAAAGTAAGTATTACCAAAATACCAAGTCAGGAAAAAAACACAATAACAACATTGAAAGAAAATTACAGACCGATACACCTTTATAGCTCTGATGCAAACTTCCTTAACCAAATATTAGCAAATCATAAAGATAACCTGTGACAATTAAATGAATTATACCATGGGATGCAAAGAAAGTTCAACACACACAAGTTAATACAAATAATCTATCACATAAACAGAACTAAAAACATAAATCATATGATCATTTCAATAGATGCAGAGATAAACAGATAAACTCCAGCAAGTCTTTTAAAATAAATATCATTAGCAAAACAGGCACAGAAGGAACATAGCTCAAAATAATAAAAGACATATATGACTAACATAGAGCAAACATTATAGTGATGAAGAAAAGCTGAAAGCATTCACCATGAGAATTAGAACAAAGGTAAGGATGCTCAGTTTCACCAGTCATAGTCATCAACATAGTACCGGAAGTCCTAACAGAACAATCCGGCAAGTGAAAAAATAAAAGGAATCCAAGTTGTAAAAACCAAGTCAAACGATCTCTGTTTACTGTTGATAGTATCTTGTACTGGAAAATCTTAAAGATTCCTCCAAAAAACTCTTGGACTCGAGAAATAAATTCAGTAAGATCTCAGGTTACAAAAGCAACAAATCACACTGACACACACCAATTAAGACCAAGCAGAGAATCAAATCAGGAACTCTATACCATTTACAATAGTGACTAAAAATTTAAAATACCTAGGAAAATATTTAATGATGAATGTAGTTGTGCAAGAACTACAAAACACTGAAGAAACAAATTGTAGAGGACACAAACAAATGAAAGATCTTCCCATTCTTATGAATTGGAAGAATCAAGGTAGCTTATTGATCATACTATTAAAAGCAATCTACAGATTCAATGCAATCTCTTACAAACTACCAACATCACTTTTACAGAATTAGAAAAAAATCCAAAATTTATATTGAACCCAAGAAGAGTCTGGATAGCTAAAATAAGACTCAGCAGAAAGAACAAAGCTGAATGTATCACATTGCACACATACTAATTACACCACAAGGCTACAGTAATCAAAACAGCATGTACTGATTCCAGACCAGACATATGGACCAATGGATCAGAAATAAGAATCCAGAAATAAACCCAAATACCTACAATCAACTGATTTTTGACAAAGCAGACAAAAACATACATTAAGGAAGGGATACCCTACTCAACAAACAGTGCTTGGAAAGTTGGATAACCACATGCAGAACTAAACCTTGATCCCTATTTCTCACCATATACAAAAATAGACTCAAGTCAGATTAATGACTTAAAGATCAGGCCTTAAAATAAAAATTTTAGAAAACAACCTTAAAAAAATTCTGGGTAGTGGCCTATGCAACTTATGGCTAAGACTCCAAAAGCAAATGCCACAAAATCAAAAATAAACAAGTGGGAACTAGTTAAACTAAAAAACTCATGCACTGTGAAGGAAATAACAGAATAAATAGACAAATTACAGAATAGTAGAAGATATTCACAAACTAGACATCTAATAAAAATATCTATGATCTACAAAAAATAAAACATAGCAAGAGAACAGCACATGACCCCATTTAAAATTGTGTTAATGATATAAACAGACATTCTCAAAGGAATATACATAAGTGGCCTAAGAAACTTATGACAAAAATACTTGTCACTAATTACTAGGAAAATGAAAATTAAAACAACAATAAAATAGGACCCTACACCAGTCAGAATGGCCCTTAGTTAAAAAAAAAGTTTTTAATGTTGTAGATGTGGAGAAAATGGAGCACTTACACATTGTTGGTGGGAGTGGAAATTACTACATCCTCTAAAGAAATCAGTATGATACTACTTCTCAAATAACTAAAAGTTGATCTACTATTTGATCTAAGAACATCATTACTTGATATCATATAATTGGTTATATGTTAGAGCAGCATAATTCACTATTGCGAAGATGTGAAATCAATCTAAATGCCCATCAACTGATCAGATGATAATATGAATGTGATACACACACACACACACACACACACACACATACACACAGCCATTAAGATTGAAATATTGTCTTTTGCAGCATTGTAGATGGAATTGGAGGCCATAAATCCTAAATGAAGTAACACAGGAATGGAAGACTAAATACTGCATGGTCTCACTTATATGGTAGATCAACTTTTAGTTATTTGAGAAATAGTATCATAACTATAAAACAGCATTAGCGAGTTCTTCAAGAAGTATTCCAAAAAAAGGTATTGTTATCACAGAAAATGATAGTTCCATGCATGTTAATTGCCCCTAAAGAACTTCCAGGGGGACAAGATACAAAGGAGGAAGATAACGATATAGATGATCCTGACCCAGCGTAGGCCTAGGCTAATGTGTGTGTTTGTGTCTTAATTTTAAACACAGAGTTAAAAAATAATAAAAACAATTAAAAATAGTGAAAAATTTATAGAATAGGGCTTTAAAATAAAAAATGCTTGTGTACAGCTGTATAATGTGTTTGTGGTTTAAGCTAAGTTTTGCACAAGAGTTACAAAGTTAAAAAATTTAAGTAAAAAATAGCAGTAAGGATTGTTTATATTGAAGACAAGAAAGTTTTTAAAAATTTTAGTGTAGCCTAAGTGTACAGCGTTTATAAAGTCAACAGTGTTGTACAATAATACCTAGACCTTCAGATTCATTCTTGACTCTCTCACTGACTTGTCCAGAGCAACTTCCAGTTCATATAACTTCATTCATAGTAAGAACTCTATACAAGTGTACTATTTTTAATCTTTAATAATGTATTTTTACTGTACTTTTTATGTTAAAGTATGTTTATATATACAAATACTTAGCATTGTGTTTTAATTTCCTACAGTGTTCAGAACAAGTAACATGCTTTTCAGGTTTTTAGCCTAGAACCAATAGGCTGTACCATGTAGTCTGGCTGTGTAGTAGGCACTACACTCTACGTTTAAGTAAATGCACTCAGTGATGTTTGCACATTGATGAAATCACCTAGCAAGCATTTCTCAGAAGGTATCCTTATGGTTAAGCTACACATGACTGTATTTAAATGAGAGTACTTGCAATTCTGTATTGTATATTCAGCAAAAATATCTTTCCAGATTGACATTAGAATAGGCATTTTCCAATGAAATAAACCTAAGAGAACTCTTTACCAACAAAGGTGTTTGTAAAAGGAAGAAATACCAAAGAAAGTTTTTGAGGCTATAAGAAAACTATGCCAGAGAAAAATTTAGTATGTTAGCAAAGAAGGAAGAGTAATAGAAATGGATAGTATCTTGATGAATACAAACTGGATTGTTTTTCTTAAGTTGTAAAAAATATACATGACAGTAAAAAGCAAAAATAATAAAGTTGCTTTTGTGAGAGGTGATAGTGTATACAGACAAAACACACAAACAATTATAACATAAAATTGAAGTAGGCTTTTAAGTTTAATTTGAAAAGATAAAATAACATTGTCTTTCAAAGGCTGTGAAAAGATGAATGTATCTTTTATATTTATCTAGTTATAGAAAGATAAAGAGATCTAGATTTACATAGAGTATAAATTTATATATCTATTTCTGTATATATGCATGTATGATAGGACACCCCTCAAAAACCATAATTATGTTCTGGAGGTAGAGGTCCCTTGTAATGTACACTCAGAATTTGCTCCTCCAAACCAAATGGAAAACCAATGCTTTTATCTAAAAAATTTGAGAAGGTTGTACCATAGTTTGTGGGAGAAACATCCCAAGAGTTGGCAAACAGGTGACTGGTTCTTCCACTATGACAGCATACCAACACAAACTATGTGGATGCTGAGTAATTTTTCACCAAAAGAGGGGTGACCCCCCCCAGTCCCTCACACTCACCCAAGCTCTGCCCGTGGGACTTTTTTTTTTTTGCTTCCCTGCATGAGAAAGGTTCTTAAAGAAAATGTTTTACTGATGTGGAAGAGGTGAAACAAGAACAGGCAGAAGCACTGAAAGGCATAAAAATCGACAATTTAAATAATTGTTTGAGGAGTTAAAAAAGTATTTTGATAGGTATATTGGATCAGATGGAGAGGACTTTGAAGGTGACTGAAGTTTAAGCATGTAAAACAAATTTTTTATAAATAAAACTTGTTATTTGTATCCCCTCATGTATGTATTTATATTTATATCCAGAGTAATTACTAAAATGTAACACAAAGAAACATAGCAAAAATTCCCGTGGAGAACTTAAAATGAACTAGTAAAACCCTTTTAAATAGTTTTTAAAAGGCTGAAAGGGAAGGTAAACAGAACAAAAAGTATTAAGGGCAGACATATATAGCAGAACAATAAATTCAAACATGTCACTATTTATATTAAATGTAGATAGCTGAAGCACATCAATTAAAAGATTTGTCAGCTTGAATTTTAAAAAATAACTAGATCTATTCTGACAAAAAGTACAATTTGTATTTAATATAGAAAGATTAAAGTGTGGGAAATTATGTGCCATGCAAACTAATCTTTTTTGGTTCAAGCTGTTGTAACCAATATTATGAACTTGCTGGTGTATAAACAATCAGTTATTTCTCATGGTTTCAGAGGCTGGGAAGTACAATACTGAGTCTCTGCAGATTCTGTTTCTGGCAAAAGTCCATTTCTCATGGATGGCAACTTCTTGCTACAACTTCGTATGTTGTTTCATGTCCCCCATATCCATGGTTTCACATTCCATGCTTTCAGGTTTAAATCGTATGCCATTCAGATTAACGTGATAAACTCTTCTTCCAGAAACTTCAGTCATTCCTGTGTCCAGCATCTTCACCTTGTCTATGCTGTCTACAGATTAAACTTAGAAGCCATCTATTTCATTAGACTGTCATGTGATTGCAGTGTTTATGTCCACATAACCCTTATTTAATTTGTACTTGCCTCAAAGTGAAAAAAGAGTGATATTGGTAATTTGGATATGTCAAAGAAGAGCCATGAATTGCTTCCTTTAAGTGAAAAGAGAAAGTTCTCAACTTAATAAGACAAAAAAAAATTGTATGCTGAAGTTTCTGAGAACTAGGTTTAAAGTCAATCTTGAAATTACAAAGCTGGGAAGAAAAATTTGTGCTAGCTTTCTGTTGCAGCCCAAGCTGCAAAAGGACATATAGGGACTATCTGAGGTTTCAAGCATTAGGGTCTTAGAATGTATTCTCTTTAGATAAGGGGGGACGACTTAGTGAAACTGAACAAGGACGTTCCTCAGACTGTAAACAAATTATACCAGAGGAAAATGTAGTATGTTAGCAATGAAGTAAGAGCAATAGAAATGGTCAGTATTTGGATAAATATATAGTGGTTTATTTTTCTCATATGAAGTATAAAAAATACATGAATGTAAAAAGCTACAACTGTAACTTTGTGTGTGAAGAGAGATTTTCTCCCTTGGGCATGTTTTAAAAAAGCACTAATTCCATTAAGGAAGGTGCTGAATGGCCCCACTCTGAATAGAATAACATTGGGAATTCATTCCAACATATGAATTTTGGGGGACACAAGTATTCAGATCAAAGAATTCTGCCCCTGGTTCCACCAAAGTTCTGCCCATCTCTAATATAAAATGCATATGTTTTATCCCAATCACCCCCAAAGTTTTAACTTGTTTCTGCATTACCTTTACAGTTGAAATCCAAAGTCTCATCTAAATCAGAAATGAGACAGACTCATCTAAAGATTCATCATGAGAAAAAGTGTTCTCCAGCTGAGAAGTTGTAAAATCAAACATGTTGTGTGCTTCCAAAATACTATGGTGGGACAGGAATTGTAGAGACATCTCATTCCCAAAAGGGAGAAACAGGAAAGAAGGAGAAATGGCCTATCCCGAGCAAATCCAACACTCTTCACCAGCAATGGACGGGGTTGCTATTAATTGTTTCACTGTTCGTGGTGGAAACAGCTTAATTCTGTCCTGGTAACTTTGAAAAAAATCCCAAATTGATTCTAGTTTGCCGTTCACCCGGCATTGAATTAAGTGGCCGCTTCTGAAACCAGACGAAGATATCATACATCTTGCAGCATAAGAGGTAAGCTGGAACATTTACCATCTTCATTTAATACATAAAAACATTAAGAAATTAAAGTGACAATTGTGTAAACTACATGGTGCCCGTGAGTACCTTGGTACTCAAACATACGTTTTCCAAGTCTAATACCTATTGTTTTTTGTTTGTTTGTTTTAAGGTACCCATGAAGAAAATCAAGAATACCCTATTTTGAATAGTTGAAAGAAAGCATGGGTGTATGTCTTTTCCTGGATTTACCCAACTGCTGACATAATGGAGTCTTGGCATTTGGAGTAAGCTTTTGGTCAATCAATCATCATTATTTATTGTTCATGGAGAAAGTATTAAAGGCACACAGAAGAACAACAACAAAAAATCAGTCCATGCATTCATTTAACAATATTAGGATATTTTTAAAACATTTTCAACACATGTGTATATGAAAGGTGCTAAAGAATTCACGGAGAAGAGAGAATATAACAGATCATTTTCAACAAAGCCACTGCTAACAAACACTGAAGAGAGCAGAACTTATTCAGTAAATGGTGCTGAAAAAACTGGAGCACATGCAGAAGATTAAAATAAGACTTTTACCACTCATGAAAATCAACTCTAAATGGCTCAAAGACCTAAATGTAAAACCTTAAACTATAAGAAGCTTAGAAAATGCAGGAGCACCCTTAGGGAAATTGGAACTGGCAACCAATTCCTGATCAAAACCCCAAGTTCCCATGCCATAAGAGATAACATAGACAAGTGGGACCTCGTCAAACTGACAAGCATCTGCAAAGCAAAAGAATCCATCCAGAGAGTGGGGAGACAGTCTACTGAATTGGAAAAAAATATTTGTCAACTGTATATCTGAAAAGGTCTAAAATCTAGGATCTACAAGGAACTCAAATGCACCAAAAGGAAAAAAAAAAACAAACAGCCCCATTAAAAGGGTGGGAAAAAGACCTGAATAGACACTTCTCAAAAGAAGATATACGGGCAGCCAATAGACACATCAAAAAGTGCTCAAAACCACATTGAGATACCACCTAACCCTAGTAAGAATGGCCATCATTAATAAACCAAACAAAAATAGATGCTGGCAGGGATGTGGAGGAAAATGAACGCTTCTCCTCTGCTGGTAGAAATACAAACTAGTGCAAACTCTTTGGAAGACAGTGTGGTGATTTCTGAAAGAACTAGAAATTGACCTTCCATATGACCCAGCAATTCCCCTGTTGGGAATATACCCAGAAGTACTTAATCATTGTACAAAAAAGATACCTGCACACGCATGTTTGTTGCAGCTCTATTCACGATAGCAATAACATGGAACCAATCATATTTCCCATCAAAACTGGACTAGATGTGGTACATATACACAATGGACTATTATGTATCCATAAAGAAGGACAAACATATTGACTTTGCGGCAACTTGGTTGAATTTAGAGTCTATCAAATTCAGTGATGTATCACAGAAACAAAGAAGAGAGTACCATGTGTTCTCACAAGTGTTTACTCTGTGTTAAACTTTATTTTCTTTTGTGTTAAATACCATACTCTTATTTTCATCTAAATATAATTCTCACTATATGTCAGTTAAATCAATTCCCATGTTCCAGTCAATTAATACTCTGTCAGTTTACACTTTTTAGTTTAATTTTTACAAGTGATAGAAAGCTGGGCACAGTGGCTCACATCTATAATCCCAGAACTTTGGGAGGTAGAAGTGAAAGGGTTGCCTGAGCTCACAGGTTCGAGATGAGCCCGGGGAACTTGGTGAGACCTCATCTCTAGAATTAAAAAAAAAAAAATTTAGCCGGGTATGGTGGTGCATTCCTGTAGTTCCAGCTACTTGGAAGGCCAAGGCAGAAGAATCGCCTGAGCTCAGCAGGTCGAGACTGCAATGGCTGTTAGTGTGCCAATGTACTCCAACCTGGGTGACATAGTGAGACTCCAATTCTAAAAGAAAAAAATTAAAGTGATAGAAAGAGCTGGGCCTGGTGGCTCAAGTCTATAATCTCAGCAGTTTGGGAGGCCAAGGTGAGAGGATTACCTGAGCCTATGGGTTCGAGACCAGCCTCGGTCACTTGGCAAGACCTCATCTCTACAAATAACCAAGAAAATTTAGCCAGGTGTGGTGGCATGTGCCTGTACCTCCAGCTACTTGGAAGGCTGAAGCTGAAGGATCACTTGAGACCAGCTGGTAGAGGATGCTGTGACTGTGAGCGTGCTACTGCTGAACTTCAGCCTGGATGACAGAGTGAGACGCCAATTAAAAAAAAAGTGATAAAAAAGATGTATTTATAGATTAAGCTATAAATACCTTTATAGCTTTGTAGTTTTAGTTGTATAAGGTCAGTAATCTTAATATCAATACATTAAGATTCAAATCAATTGGTACATTCATTTATAATTTCAGTATTTTAAAGATACTACTTTATTTGGTTTTGAATCTTTCTCTTAAATCAAATCTTCCTACACTCAGCATTTCTTTTGCTGAAGTGTTTATCATTTATTTATTAAAGGAATCTTTCCATCATACTAGAGCAGTAGAATGTGCCATTGGAATGATACCATATCTATTCAAGATTCCTTCCTTTTGAAGTGGGGCTCATTACTAATGCATTGTTTCGTGGCTTATTTTCTTTCCCTTTGCCAGGACATCAGGGTCTCCGTGTTACTTATCTGTTTTTTATAATAACCAATTTATTATACAAAATGAAATAATAGTCTTGACAGAATGCACATTTTCCAGAGGTTCTCTTTGCTACTGTATCTACAATGATAGAAAATATAAAAATGCTTTGGCCTTGAGTGATTTTTTATCTGGGCCTGGAGTTCGTGACCTCTGGGAAATGTTTAACATACGCTGTTCACACAATAGTAAAGTAGAAATAAAGTTTCCATTTTGCTCATCACAACCTATTCCAGAGCAGTACTTTAAAATTTTGCTATCTCGGTGGCCCTTCAAAACAAATTGGCAACTGGAAGTTCTTGTGAAAACATTGCAATGATTAGAAATCTATAGCTTTGTTTCTCTGACCACAAATTATTAGAAGAGGAACTCATACTCTATGAAAATGTAACTCTGAAAGGCAGTGACTTGAAACATCACTAAGAGCGGACATTAGGCTTACCCATAATCCACCACTCTCTAGATGTGTGACTTTGGCATCTTTATTTAATGGCTATAAGCATCAATTCCTCCAATTAAAAAAATAAAAGATACTAGCTACACTTATTTTATATAGTTGTTACTAGGTTTAAATAATATGATCAAAATCAGCTAGATCATTGTAAGAATTTATTAAATTTAAGTGATCATTATTATTATTATCTCTTAGAGAAATCTGAGCAACAGGCATACTCCCTTGAAGAGCTATTAATTAGCCAATCTTATTATTCATCAGAAAAATTACAGGGTATGAAGAAAGAAGAAAAGAACAACCTGAAATTGATGCAGAGAGGCTGATATGCAATACAGCAGAGTCATTATACAAGGAAGAAGGTCAACAAGTTACTGCAAGAGCAAGTGCAGCATAGGACAATAGCCTCACTCGCCATCATGTTTGACCATTGAAATTGTATTGTCTGCTCTTGTGCTGTATGCAGTCCATTCTCAGGGCTGAGGGCATTTGCATATACTCAGACATATTTTCTTAAAGTTATACCTGAGTGTCATAATATTTTACTTTACAGAATGATGTCACTTTCAGCAGAACTTTTAATTTGTACCTGGCATATAGA
>CAUYQG010032997.1:0-23702 GCA_963574415.1 Tarsius wallacei
CTATAAAAAAGATACCTGCACACGTATGTTTATCGCAGCATTGTTCACAATAGCAAGAACCTGGAAGCAACCATGCTGTCCATCAAAAGAGGACTGGATTAAAAAAATGTGGTACATATACACAATGGAATACTACGCAGCCAAGAACGAAATCATGAATTTCGCAGCAACCTGGATGGAACTAGAATCCATAATACTGAGTGACCTCTCACAGAAACAAAAAACTAAGTATCACATGTTCTCACTCATATAGTAGACCTTGATCATCCAGCGTACTACCACAAGAAAATGACTAAAATTATAAGTAATACTCTTCACTACTTTTTTTTTTTTTTTTTTTTTTGAGTTAAAGTCTCACTCTGTCGCCCAGACTGGAGTGCAGTGGCCGCTCCCGGCCACTGCAGCCTCGACCTGCTGGGCTCTGGCGATCCTTCCGCCTCAGCCTTCTGAGTAGCCAGAATTACAGGCACACGCTACCACGCTCAGCTGATTTTTCTTTAATTTATTGTAGAGATGAAGTCTCGCCAAGTTGCCCAGGTGGGTCTCAAGCCCACAGACTCAGGCAATCCACTCACCTCAGCCTCCCAAAGTGCGGGATTACAGACTGAGTCACTGAGCCTGGCTCTCTTCACTACTTTTAAGTACTCCACTTAAGAAACGTAAAACTCAAAAAAAAAAAGAAACATAAAGCATATTCTTCTTAAAGAAAAAAATGAAATTCTTGTTAAGTATCTGAAAGAAATTATTTACTAAATATATGTAAATACTTTATAGGATTGTGAAGTTTGTTTTTTTTTTTAATTGAGAAACTCAATTTTTTTTAGAAGTTTGGGTATTATAAGGATATTTCCCCACAAAACAACAACAAAACCACCTTTTGGTTATTATGGATCTAAAGTGCAGCTTAAAGTGATTAATTCAACCTCATAAGTCATATGTGGGTCAGTGATAAAATAAGAAACAAAGAAATGAAAAACTTGCCCAAAGTTTTACCAAGAGTCAATGTTGACCTAGTAAGAGACTCCAAGAGCTCTGAATCTTTTTTCCTATCCAGATCATGAAATGACTACATTCTCCCTCTGATAATATCAAATGTGTGTGTGATTTAGTATTTGGTTTGGGAATTCTGTTATTTCAAGCTTAAACAATCTGTGTGCACTGAGAGACAATTTCTAGAAAGAAAATGAGAAGTAAATCAAGCATGGTGGCTCATACCTGTAATCCCAGCACTTTAGCTGAGGTGAGAGGATCGCTTGAGCCCAGGACTTTGAGACTAGCCTAGACAACATAGTGAGACCTGTCTCTACAAAAAATTAACCAGGCATGGCTAATAGTCACAGGTACTTGGGAGGCTGAGGCAGAAGGATCGCCTGAACCCAGAAGATCAAGGCTGCAGTGATTTTGCCACTACATGCCAGCCTGGGTGACAGAGTGAAGCCCTGATTCAAAAACCAAAAACAAAAAAAAAAAGAAGAAGAAGAAAATGAGAACTAGCATTTTCTTACCCTATATCATAAGTTACTGCTGTACTAAGTAGGTGATTTACCATCACATTGTGTATCCTATGATATTCGTACCTTGACATTGTTATTTGTTTTTGCCAGGTGACACCAAACTCTTCCGACCCAGAAGACCCAGATCTAGCAGTGATGCATTGTCTGCTTCTTTTAATGGAGAAATGCTGGGGAACCGTTGTAATTCCTATGATAATCTGCCCCATGACAATGAAAGTGAGGAGGAAGTCGGGCTGCTCCATATTCCAGCCCTTATGTCTCCTCATTCAGCTGAGGATGTTGACTTGAGCCCACCAGACATTGGAGTAGCCAGCCTGGATTTTGATCCAATGTCATTTCAATGTAGTCCTCCTAAGACCGAATCAGAATGTCTGGAGAGTGGTGCTTCCTTTCTAGATTCATTAGGATACTCCAAGGATAAACCAAGTGCCAATAAAAAGGATGTAGAAGTGGGTGGTAGTCAGTCTCAGACTCCAGGAAGCACTGCAAGTTCTGAACCTGTCTCTCCTCTTCAGGAGAAGCTGAGTCCATTCTTTACTCTGGACTTGAGCCCAACTGAAGAGAAATCATCTAAGCCATCCTCATTTACTGAAAAGGTCGTCTATGCTTTCTCTCCGAAGATAGGACGGAAATTAAGCAAATCGCCTTCTATGAACATATCTGAGCCAATTTCAGTGACCCTTCCACTTCGAGTGTCAGAAGTCATCGGTACAGTCTCAAATACTACAGCTCAGAATGCATCATCTCCAACCTGGGACAAAAGCGTTGAAGAAAGGGATGTCACAAATAGATCCCCCACCCAGATAGTAAAGATGAAAACAAATGAGAGAGAGGCCCAAGAAGGATGTGAATCTGAAGTCCAGCCCCTGGACCAGGGGGCTGCTGAAGAAGTAGAATTGCCAGGGAAAGAGGAGCAGTCTGTCTCAAGCAGTCAGAGTAAGGCTGTAGCTTCTGGACAGACTCAGACAGGTATCGTTTGTTTTCCTCCATTCTTTCTTTAAGTTAAGAGGGATCTTCAATCCCGTGTGCCATCTGTGCCTTTTAAGAGAGAAATATGCTCCACAGCTAGCCTTTAATCAAAGAGAATGCTTTTCTGGGTGGTGCTGATGGCTCAGAGCCCTAAATTAAAATCAATCAAACAAAACTCCCCAAAAGAGCCAGTGGCCCTGCTTCAGACCTTCACAAAAGTCCCCTTATCTCTTTGGACAGTGAGAATTCGTGGATAATTTTTACACAACTGCGTAGCTCTTGATTCTGTTTTCTCTTCTAATAAAATATCTTTATTGTAGCCTTACAAGTTAACAAGCCAGCCTACACCATCAAATGTAAATAAAAACTGTTCGTAATAACAATCTGCAAGCACTTGAAGCTTGTTTTCTAAACAATCTTTTCTGAGCCAGGTGAGGGACCTGCTTTTTTTCCTTCCCATCTCTGTAGCAATTCAAGAGGAGATTGCAGTCTTTAAACATTCTTTGTTTTAGTTTTCCTTCTGAACCAGATGTGTTTTCTACAGCATTTGCATGTGGGATAGAAGATCATGGATTGCCATTTTGAAATATGGAAGGCACCTATTTTTTAATGATCAAATGGGGAGTGTTTGGCTTTCCATTTATGATAACATAAGCTACTTTTTCACTCTCATTTTTTTTCCCAATTTCCCACTAGGAGCAGTTGCCCATGACCCCCCTCAGGATTCCGTTCCTGTCAGTTCAGTCTCTCTTATCCCACCACCACCGCCTCCGAAAAATGTTGCCCGCATGTTGGCGCTAGCATTAGCTGAGTCTGCACAACAAGCTTCAACCCAGTCTTTGAAGAGACCAGGGACTTCTCAGACTGGGTATACAAATTATGGAGACATAGCCGTGGCTACAACCGAAGATAAACTGCCCAGTTCTTACTCTGCTGTTGCTGTAGATAAGGCCTATTTCCAAACAGATCGACCAACAGAGCAGTTTCACCTCCAGAATAATGCACCAGGAAACTGTGACCAGACTCTGCCAGAGACAACAGCTATTGGAGATCCTATCCATTCCAACACAACTGAATCTGGGGATCAACACCGCCAAGTAGACATGCCAGGGAATCAGCCACATCGAACCTATTTATCTGGGGACCCAGAAAAGGCCAGAATTACTACAGTTCCCTTAGCAGACTCAGAAAAATCTGATGATCATGTAAGTTTCCCTGAAGACCAGTCTGGGAAGAACAGTATGCCGACCGTCTCCTTTGTGGATCTGGACCAGTCTCCACTCCATTTCCACAGTGGAGATCAGCTTCCTTCTTATCTTGGTGCAAGTGTGGATAAGCCTCATCACCCTTCAGAACTTGCAGATAAATCTCTCACACTTAATTTGCATAGGGACAAAATTTACCCTCCTTCTGGATCCACTGCAGACAAATCTCCCACACCTTCTAATTTTCCTAGAGACAAAACCTATCCTCCTTCTGGGTCCCCTGAAGAGAATACCAGCATAACCACTATGACTTACATAACAGCTACTCCAGCAACAACTGAAATGAGCACCAAGGAAGTCAGCTGGGATGTGGCTGAACTACCCACTGCTGCTGACTTTGCTGCTGCCACCCTTCAGCGCGCACATAGAACTAATCGTCCCCTTCCCCCACCTCCTTCCCAGAGATCAGCAGAGCAGCCACCAGTTGTGGGGCAGGTGCAAGCAGCAGCCAGTATAGGATTAAATAATTCTCACAAGGTAAGAGGGGGAAGAAGTCATTGAGTTGAAATAGTCTTTGTCCAAAGGTGTGTCAGTTTTCAGCAGGTTGTGTTATCTTTGAGTCAGATACAATATTTACTTTTAAGCACTGTGGCAGCTTTCCATGAAATAGTTTCCATTTGAGGTCGGAACCTGCCTTATCTTGATGCTAATTTTTCTCTGAGAAAGGAGCAGTTACTAGATGACTATAGTTTAACTATATCTGCTACCTTTTGTTTCTAATGGGTCTAAGTAGTTTCTTCACAGTAACACAAAGAGATAATGATCAAATGAGACAAAATGGGCTTCAGGTATCAGTTACGAGATTTAATTTTTTTTCCCCATAACTGACTCATTTTGATTTTAGGCAAGTCATTTACCCACCCTCTGCCACTTTTTCATACTACACAAAGAAAATACTTCACTATCAAGATATTTGTAAGACACTCTGTCTTGCAGTCTTTTTGGAAATATAAGAATTATCGTGCCTTATAATTTTTTTATTTTTCTGGCGTTAACCAGCAGTTTGTTCCATAGTCAAGCACTTGATATGATGAGAGAATGTAGTATACAAATGCTAAGATTTCTTCCTAATTTTTTTCATTTTTAAATAAAGTACCAGCCAGGCGTGATAGCTCACAGCTATAATACTAGGACTTTGGGAGGTCAAGGCGGGATAATTGCTTGATCCCAGGAGTTTGAGACAGCCTGGACAACATAGTGAGACGCCATCTGTATTTTAAAAAATAAATAAGCCGGGCTCGGTGGCTCAGCCTGTAATCCCGTGCTTTGGGAGGCTGAGGTGAGTGGATTGCCTGAGCCTGCAGGTTCGAGACCCCCCTGGGCAACTTGGTGAGACCTCATCTCTATAATAAATCAAAAATCAGCCGAGCGTGGTAGCACGTGCCTGTAATTCTGGCTACTCGGAAAGCTGAGGTGGAAGGATTGCCGGAGCCCAGCAGGTCGAGGCTGCGGTGGTTGGGAGCAGCCACTGCACTCCAGGCTGGGCGGCAGAGTGAGACTCCAACTCAAAACAAAACAAAATAAAACAAAAATAAATAAATAAAATAAATAAATAAATACTTTTTTTAAAGTGCTGCAGGATTTTTTTGTGGTCACCTTAAACTAAAAGGACTTAAGATTCTAGTCCTGGCCGGGCTCGGTGGCTTAGCCTGTAATCCCAGCACTTTGGGAGGCTGAGGTGAGTGGATTGCCTGAGCAATTGAGACCAGCCCAGACAACTTGGCAAGACTTTGTCTCTAAAATAAATCAAAAATTACCTGGGCGCGGTAGCACGCACCTGTAGTTCGGGCTACTTGGAAGGCTGAGGCAGAAGGATGGCTGGAGCCCAGCAGGTCGATTCTGGGGTAGCCATGAGCATGCCACTGCATTCCAATCTGGGCTACGAAGTGAGACTCCAACTCAAAAAACAAAACAAAACAAAAATCAATAGCAACAATAAAAATGGATTGTAGTCCTTAGTGGAGGATGCTATATCTCAGCAACTACTTCTCAGGGATAGCATGTTTACAGTATTGCTGTGAGGATCATATTGACCTTCAGCTTCACAGACTGAGGTGCAATAAAAGGTAGGGAGGGGCAGTAACCTCTGACTTGAATATTGTCCTTCCCTATATTTGAGGGCTTAAAACTACGCACTGTGTGCAACTGTGTCTTTAAAACTCTCTCCAGATATTAGAATCAACTTTTTAAATTTAACGAAATGTTCTTGGTGTTGAGACTGAGCTAGACTGATTGACTGGATACGTATTTTCAAGCTTGACAGATTTATTTGACTAATTCTCTGTTTTGGTCTAAACATAGGCCGACTGTGGTGTGGTGCATGCCATAGGCCGACTGTGGTGATGCATGCCTGTAATACCAGCACTTTGGGAGGCCGAGGGTGGAGGATGGCTTGAGCCCAGGAGTTCAAGACTCATCTCTACAAAAAAGAAATTTAAAAATTATTGGTACAACCCCTGTGTAGTCTCAGCTACTTAGGAGGCTGAGGTAGAAGGATCACCTAAACCCAGGAGGTCAAGGCTACAGTGAGCTGTGATCATGCCACTGTACTCCAACCTGGGTGACAGAGCAAATTCTCGACTGAAAAAGAAAAAAATGACAAGACCATAGGCAACTTCATCTCACATTTAAAATCTATCACAAATTAGAAAACCTTGAACAATTCTCCAAAGATCATAGTGACTGTTGTACTGAATAGCAGCTTAGACCTTCTTTTCCTGGCAATGGGAATAGGTCCATTGTGATTACATGGCTTAGAAAAGTTCAAGCTACTATGCATATATCCTGAACTTGTGTGTGACAAATTTAACAGTATTTGATTCCATTGAGGGAGTACAAAAAAATATACTCATCAATATTATTGTCTTTCAATAGATTCAAGGAATAGTTCCAGCTCCAGAGAGGCCACCTGAACCTCGAGCCATGGATGACCCTGCATCTGTCTTCATCAGTGAAGGTGGTACAGCTGCTCAGTGTCCCATGGCTCCTGCTCTCCAGCCAGGCCTGCCTGAGAAAGTACGGGATGGTGCCCGGGCCCCACTACTGCACCTGCGTGCTGAGTCTGTCCCTGTACACTCCTGTGGCTTCCCTGCACCAATGCCCCCCACCAGGACGATGGAGAGCAAGATCGCTGCTGCCATACACTCCAGCAGTGCAGATGTCACCAGCAGTTCAAATTATCATTCCTTTGTCACTGCTTCATCTGCCTCTGTGGACAATGTGTTGCCTTTACCACTTCCTGTCCCACAACCTAAACATGCTTCTCAGAAAACAGTTTACCCATCTTTTGCTAGGCCTGATGTCACCACTGAGCCCTATGGGCCAGAAAACTGTTTGCATTTCAGTATGACTCCAAACTGCCAGTACCGTCCCCAGAGTGTTCCTCCACATCACAATAAATTGGAGCAACACCAAGTGTTTGCTGCCAGGTCAGAGCCACCAGCCTCCATGGGTCCTCGTTATAACACATATGTAGCCCCAGGAAGAAATATGTCTGGACACCACTCCAAGCCATGCAGCCGGATCGAATATGTATCTTCTTTGAGCTCCTCTGTTAGGAGTACTTGTTACCCTGAAGATATTCCACCATACCCTACCATCCGGAGGGTACAGTCTCTCCATGCCCCACCATCTTCCATGATTCGCTCTGTTCCCATTTCACGGACAGAAGTTCCCCCAGATGATGAACCAGCCTACTGTCCAAGACCTCTGTACCAATATAAGCCATATCAGTCCTCCCAGGCCCGCTCAGATTATCACGTAACTCAGCTTCAGCCTTACTTTGAGAATGGGCGGGTCCACTACCGGTATAGCCCATATTCCAGTTCTTCTAGTTCCTATTACAGTCCAGATGGGGCCCTGTGTGATGTGGATGCCTACGGCACAGTCCAGTTGAGACCCCTTCACCGCCTACCCCATCGCGATTTTGCTTTCTATAATCCTAGGTTGCAAGGAAAGAACTTATACAGTTATGCCGGTTTGCCTCCACGTCCCCGGGCCAACATGACTGGCTATTTCTCTGGTAATGACCATAATGTAGTCAACATGCCTCCACCTGCTGATGTAAAGCACACCTATGCCTCATGGGATCTCGAGGACATGGAAAAGTACCGAATGCAATCTATCCGCAGAGAGAGCCGTGCTCGGCAGAAGGTGAAAGGGCCTGTTATGTCCCAGTACGATAATATGACCCCGGCTGTTCAAGATGACTTGGGGGGGATCTATGTCATCCATTTGCGTAGTAAATCAGATCCTGGGAAAACTGGACTTCTCTCAGTGGCAGAGGGAAAGGAGGGCCGACACCCAGCCAAGGCCATCAGTCCTGAGGGAGATGACCGCTTCTATAGGAAGCATCCAGAGCCAGAGCTGGAGAGAGCACACCACCATGGAGGATATGGCAATGCACACGCAGAGAAACCATCCCTCCCTCAGAAGCAGAGCAGCCTGAGGAACAGAAAGCTTCATGACATGGGGTGTAGTCTTCCTGAGCACAGGGCACACCAGGAAGCAAGCCATAGGCAACTATGTGAGTCAAAAAATGGGCCGCCTTTCCCCCAGGGAGCTGGCCAATTAGATTATGGGTCCAAAGGGATTCCAGATACTTCTGAGCCAGTCAGCTACCATAACTCTGGAATGAAATATGCTACATCAGGGCAGGAATCTTTGAGACTGAACCACAAAGAGGTGAGGCTCCCCAAAGAGCTAGAGCGGCCTTGGGCTAGGCAGCCTCCTGCCCCAGAGAAACACTCCAGAGACTGCTACAAGGAGGAAGAACACCTCGCTCAGTCAATGGTCCCACCCCCTAAACCAGAGAGGAGTCATAGCCTAAAACTCCATCATTCCCAGAATGTGGACAGGGACCCCAGTATGCTGTACCAATACCAACCACACGGCAAGCGTCAGAGCAATATAACTATTGTGTCCCAGTATGATAACCTGGAAGATTACCACTCCCTGCCTCAGCATCAGCGAGGAGTCTTTGGAGGGGGAGGTATGGGGACATATGTGCCCCCCAGCTTTTCCCATCCACAAAGCAGGACATATGCTACAGCTTTGGGTCAAGGGGCCTTCCTGCCCACAGAGTTGGCCTTGCAGCATCCTGAAACACAGATCCATGCAGAATGAGCCCTGGGAGCAATAGAGTTGAAGCAGCCTCTGCTGGACAGTGGACTGTTCTATTTTTTTTTCAATAACCAAAAAGATTAAAACACAAACAAAGCTATAAAACCCCTGACCACATTAAAAAAACAAAAGCAGAATAAAGGTAAACAATCACCTTTTTTCCCCTTCCCTGCTTCATTACCACCTCTTCCATCTATAGACTGTGTCATTTTTGTCTTATAAAAAGATCTGAATGATGGTAAGCACTGTGTTGAAACCTAGTAAAGAAATTTGTCACAGACCATACTTGCCATATAGGACTAATCTGAAGAGCCTGAGGACTGCCTTTAACTAAATTTGAGTTTAACTTTGTCCTTTCTTCTTAGTATTTGCGACATAATTCAGAGCAGTTCACATCTATTTCCTGGTAGGCTTTTGCATCCACTGTTGTGTTCCTGTTTCTTCAGTAGTTGTACAACTTGCCCAGATATACGCTGTATTCTCACTTTGTTCTCCTTGTCTGAGAAGGGTCTTGTGTTCAATTAGCATGGAGGAAAAAACCTCCCTGACCCTTTGAGATAAGTCAGTCAGACAATTAGCAACATTATAATTACAAATAAGGAATTATGACTTTAAATTAAGCGTTTAGTAGAGTCATAAAATGTCGGACCATTTAGACTCAAGCCAAACCATACTCTTTACATTCTTATTTTTCATCCTTGTTCCTCATAGTTCAGTCAACAGGCTCATATCACTGCAGAAAGGATTTTGTTAAAGTTAGAATTTAAGGAAACTTCTTTGGTGGAAGGAAGTATAAAGTTCTTACTATCACTGAACTTTGTCAGCACCAGAAAACTTTATCAGTGCTTTTAATGTGTCGCCTGCCTTCAAGTTTTCTTCCTCTCAAATATTTGGTAAATTGCAGTTCTAGTAAGACATGTCATACCATTTGTTTTCCTAAATTAGCAACTTTTTTCATTAAAGAAAGCCAGCATGGTTTGACAGAATAAATACATAATTTATTACTAATATACATTTACATGTTTCTGTTTTTAAACTAGAGTACAGGTTCCCTGGGAATTAGTGGCTACTGATTATCTGTTAGTAAACTGAAAGTTTCTGCAATACCCACTTAGTACACAGCCTCATTTCACCAGTTATCATTTCCGTCCTAAGGCATTGCATGTGTTTTGCTTACTCTGTACTTGTGTGGTCACAGTCTTATTGTAATTGCCGTCTACACCAGCATTTCAGATATAGCTCTTTAGAACTCTGTAGACATGGTAAACATGTTTAACACCCAGGACTTTTGAAAGTTGCATTCCTTATTAGAGGAGGAAAACTCTAGCTCAACTCCATTCTGTTTTCTCAGCCCACTCCCCACAGTGCATCCAAGTAGCAAGGCAGTCCTGTTTTTACAAAATGAGTTTAGATTGTCACTTCATTCCACAACTCTTAATAATACTCAAGTTTTATACATTCACATATTTTAAATGTTCAGATATTAGGAGAATTTCATTCCGTTTACTGGATGGTTTCTGCTCTGGCTTTTTAGAACTTGGAATTTTTATTTAGAGCAAAGGAGGAAATATTTTTAAAAGGCTAAAATTATGCTGCTATTATTGCTGTGAAATTGTATAAAGATTAGGATTCATGCCAATTTTTTTATTTAAAACAATCATGTGATTGCATTTTAAGGGTTTATATTTAGAAAAATAAAATGTGTTAAGAACACATTTATAAGTGGAAATACTCTACAAGGTTTTCTTTTGTTCCCCAATAATTCAGAGGGATGCAGTAAAGACCATAATAGGATTCTTGAAGCACCAATATGTAAAATGTCTGGAAGTTTAGACTGCTACATTAAAAGTACCAACCCAACTGGTATATAGTCAAAGTATTAGAAAACCTGATAGGTTACTTCCGTTTGGCACAAAAACACACTGGGTGCTACATACAGGAGTTTGATCTCTGGTGACTATGCAGCACTAATTTTTTTTATCTTAACCATCTTTTATCTCAAGTAGGCAATCCATTGCCCCTTGGAGGCCACACTAGCCCTGTAGGTTCTCACCAGCAGCATGGAGGTTAGGAGGAGGGGCTGGTGTGACCAGGAGATAAACATGACTTTCGTACCTGAGAACTCAAAGCAACTGGTGCAAGAAGTTTTCCAGTTTTAATATTTGTGGATTTGTTGTCACACACATTGTTAAGTCTGAAACTAAAGTTTGTTTTATAAATATGAAGGCTGATTCCTCAGAGCATTTCTTTTTTAATAACGTTCTATGGGTTTAGAAATAACAGGTAAACATTTCAAATACAGGATGGTGATTCAAATTACTGATATAATCATGAAACACAAACTTTAGATAAAATCGAGAGTTGTTTCATTTAATGTATGTGCAACAGCCTTAACTTTGGGTTCAGTTATTTGAATGACTTTGCCTGAATCTTTCCCATTCTAAAATTGTGGGGTAGAAATTGAATGGCAAATCACTGTGAGCCAGTTACCTCAGCGTAGTTCACCGTGTGTGTGACTTCACAAATATAGTAATTGAATGTTACTACTTTCAAATTTTGACATGAAGCATTATGATCAAGGAAATGGAGTTGCCTTATGCATTAAACCCATAATTTAATTCTATTGACATTTTCATAGTCATGCCTCCAGATTTTATCTTTTTTGGCAAAATTTTGATTCCACAGTTTGGTTTGACTGAAATAAATATTCCCTGGATGTCTGGCTAGAAACTTTGCTAACAACCCCAGAGGTGCCATTTTCTTATTAATAAATTTCATCTGAGCCTTACTTCTTCCTGTATTCAATTTCCTTTCAAACATGCAAATCCCTGGGATGGTCCCATGGGTAGGGCATGCACATTTCTTATAATAACAAAGCATTTTTAAAAATTTAGGGTCAGGTTGAAAAATTCTAGGACTAATTCTGCAAAGAGGAGGGACCATTAACAGGCGTGAGGATAGAAGAGTAGGTTATCACATTTGCAGCAGCAATAGATGAATATGTAAATTTGAGATTTGTCTTGCTGGTTGAAGAAGGAGCCTGCAAAATCCATTTTTCTGTTTCAGCCTTGTCAGTCACCCATTCAGTATGTTGGCAAAGTACCGCCTGAGCAGAGTGTGTAAGGAAATAATAATGAAAGCAAAAGTACGTCAGAAAGTGACTTCCAAATGGTTGAAGGCATGTGATTTTCAGCACGGTGTGTTACAGAAATGTCAAGAATGGTGTATTTTAATATGTGCAAGATAATGTCAGTGTGCACAGAGGGTCTTTATTTCTTATCTGAGTAGTACTGTTAATGTTCAAGAATAAAAATGATTGTTTTACAGTTTAGATTCTGAGATAGCAAAACCTGATTTTTCAGCCATGACCTGCATGAGAGAAGCATCTTAGGAAGTCTTAGATCATACTTTTGAGTTTTTAACTTTAATTTATATAGTTTTTTATGTTTTAATATTTTTGTGAACTGGTGTAAATTGTTAATGCATATAAGCTTGTGTATTTTTGTAAATAGTTTTGTGATTTATTTCTTGCCCCATATGTAAATATTTAGAGTCTCACTTCTTCCAGACTTATTTGAAGCTGAGTTGTGGGTTTTGGGTTTTTGTTTGTTTCTTTGGTTGGTTGGTTGGCTGGGGGTGGGGGGGTGGGGAAGGATTTTGTACCTGGAGATGGAGATATCTTGTGGTTTAAAGCAAATGTCCCACTGAGAGAAATTCAAATATCAACAGAATTATTTCAGGTTAAAACAGACATCTTGGTGTATGTGTTTCCTTTTTGACCTAATATGAGTTATAATGAAATAGGTGGGGATACTTGATTTGGGATAGTGGGACCAAAAGAGAAATGTCTGTATGGCATAGCCTATTATGCCAAAGGGTACATTATTTGGGAAAATGTGTTAAATGTCTCCTGTTTTTGTCTGTTAGCCACTGTGTGCTGCCTGGCTACATTTCCTCCAGGTCAAACACTATTCCCTTTAGAGCTACAGAGGCCTCTTAATCAGTCTTGGAAAATTTAGGCAGATTTGCTACTTTCTACTCCCTAAGGAACCTACTCCCTGTTGGTTGCTGTGGCCTGGCTCCCAAGTTTGCATTTTATGGAAACCGAGTTGGCTTCTTCTCTCAGCACCCTCCAGAAGGGGATTCTGAATAAAAACCATGTTTTAAAAGATTCCCGCAAAGCGTCTTGGACATCACATTTTCTCTTCAGGGTGAAATGATCAAAAAATAATCACCCCTTAGGCTAGGCAACCTGTGATAAGCTGGCTTGTGGCAAACCTGAATAAGGTATTTCAATGAGACAAGTTGCCTTAGATCTAAACCAAGTTCTGCAAGTAACTCAGCAGTCCAAGGCACAAGGTTAAGTACTTTGTTCAGTCCTAGTCTGGCACCAAAGCTCTGAGTATCAACCAGGACTTTCAGGGGGTGGAGGGAGCCCTCAATATTCAGCTAATATTAGTTTTTCTACTGGAAGTCATAAACTATAAATCATTCTTCATTTTAGAGTACTGTATTAGAGGCCTATCCTTGTTTGCCAGTGATGGGGAAAGTTGCTGTTCATGAGCCAGCCATCTTTCTATGCGTGCGTACCACACTCCAGACTTCAACAAAGATTTCACATCTGCTTCAATAAGCACTCCCAGACAGAATATATGTGTTCCCATGGAAACTGCTCAGATGGGATTAAAGAAAAGACAGGTGGCAATCTCCACTGGATCTACGACTTGGTTTTCTGGGACTGCTTTCTATGCCAGCTATTTCACCATTAAGTTTCCTTCATACTGATAAGAATATGGCACCTACCTCTTAAAATGTGTATTTATAATTGGGGAATTGGAGACAAATACATTGGTGGAATTAGAGATGTTCGTTTTTGTGGTTCTATAGGAAAAGCCACATTTTAAAATAATATTGACTGCATTAGTCAAACTTTGGGTGTCTGAAAACACCAGAAATAAGACAGTTTCATTGGCCATGTTTTCCACATAGTTCAGAGTGTATCTCTGGGAAAGTATGAGGTTTGCCCTTTTTTTTTTTTTTTTTTTTGAAGCAGGTTCTCATTCTGTCAGCCAGGCAAATCATGGCTTACCTCAGTCTTGATCTCTTGGCCTCAAGCAATCCTCCCATCTTAGCCTCTGAGTAGCTGTGACTACAGGCTTGTGCCATCACACCTAAATGAATTTTTTTTTTTTGACAGGGTCTTCCTCTGTTACCCAGGCTGGTCTCAAACTCCTGGCCTCAAGCAATCCTCCTCAGCCTCCCAAAGTACAGGGATTACAGGCATAAACCATGACTAGCCTAATTTTTATTTTAAATGTTAAAGTATTCCACAAATTTTGCCAATATAAAGTGTCATCATTTATATTTATGGATTACTGTACCATAATTTAGTGATACCCCAGAGACACAGAGGTGAAAGATTTGCTTTTCTACCAAGTGCTCTAACACTAGTGTCCTTTTTGGGGTTTTGTGCCTCTTTTTTTTCTTTTTTTTTTTTAAGTGTATTTTATCATTTGCCTTCTGTTGTCACTTCTTGCTACTGTCTAGGGACTACCTCTTTCTCTTTCTCTTTGTAATTCTAATATGTCTTGGAAATGACATAATTAAGGTTGTCAAAATGGTGAACAAACGAAGTTCTGAACTGGAGCCCAAGAAGTTTGTCTCAAATTTATATGAACTTTTTATCATTTATTTTTTGTTACTCTGAAACTCTTATTCTTTTCTCCTAACATAGTACTTAGCAGAGGCTCGGAAAGTGAGAGATTATTGTAAAGGATGCCCAGAATGGAGAATGAAACAAAGACTAAGAGTCACCCTGCATCTGACAGTCTGCAGGAAAGCTGTGAATAGACACGATGGCCTTTCCCTATTAGTGACTGCAGAGTATTTCTCCGTAGAAGACTGCTAGTCCATAGAGACAGCTTGCATCTACAGTTAAGAAACCAAGGTCTTATGCAGACATGCAGCATCACCTGTCACTGAATCATTCATTTGGTGTTCTTTTCTTAGTTTCCCAAAAACGTTTTGAAAAACAACCTGAGACTTATCAGGCACTGGTTCATGTTTTAACCTCAGCAAATAGTTCTCAACCTTTAGAATCTATATGAGACACCTGCAGAGCTAGTTAAACAAAATTTTTGAGCAACCGCCATGCAGTCTGACCCACTACTTCTGGGATTGGACTCAGGAATCTACAATTTTAGCACCCACTCCGTGTGATTCTGGTGCAGGTGGCTGAGAAATACTGATCTAGGGAGTATGTTTAATAGGCTTCTTTCAAAGGGAGCAGACTCTAGTTCATTGAGGCTTACCACTTTTTCCCATTCACATGTTGGTCCCTATCACTGTAGTGATACTAGAACAGAAATTTATCATTAATTTTTCTGTCCCTGGGGTTAAATATTAAGCCCAGACTCATGTATAACCGTGACATGTACAAATTAGAACTAGTTGAACTGAACAATATAGAAAATTCAAAATTTTCTAAAAAGGTAATATACTATGAATCGTCTATACCAATGCATCCTGCTATGTGCTTCTGTAATATAATTAAATATTCTGGATGGGAGATGTTTAGGCTGGTTAGGAAGTGAAGCCGATGCGTATTACTATTTAGGCAGTCAACTACTTTAAATACTGCACTCATGGAAAACAGTAGCTCTTAAAACCAAGTGATGTGCCTTTCCTCGCCAAAACTTTTATAAGAACTATCCCACAATCAATCAGCTTATTTGACTTTTTAGGGTTTTTTGTTTTTTTGTTTTTGCATTTTATCAGTTGTAGGCAACAGTATAGCTATGTTTTTAACAGCTAATGACTAACTTTATGCTTTCTATAGTGCTAGTCGCTGTGGTAAGCATTTTACATCTGTTAACTCATTTATTCCTCATAATCTATCAGTTTATAGAAGAAACCAAGGCACAAGGTTAAGTACTTTGTTCAGTATCAGGCAATTAGTAGTGAGTTTGGAGCTGAAGTTGAGACACAGGCACTCTGGCATAGTTTATGATCTAATAAAAGCAGACTTTAGAGTTGGATAGTTGAATTCGACTGATAATAGTCCTAACACCCCTACTCAACTGCTAGCCCTTTCTAAAGCTATTTCTAAAACTCTTACTAAGCTATGACTTTCTCATCTCTAAAATGGGAATAATAATCCTATAATGGTTATATTATAGATATTTCTAAAGAGCTTAACCGGAGAGCAAGTACTGAATAAAGGCTATCCAGTATTTTTTAAGTAGTGCAAGATCGTGTGGCAGTTAAAGGGAAGAAGGTTGTATTATGCTTATATAATTGTATCATTAAGAATTTATTCAGGACCAACCTTTCTTTTAAAAAAAATGAAAGGTTTCACATGGTTGATATATCTTGCAGAAGAGTGTCTTGGCAATTAGCGATGCAAGATGTAATTGAGCAGTTAAGATGGGATGTCACAGTGAATCTTGAAGCATGATGAGTAGAGAAAGTCTTTGCTTACCATGAGGTCTGAGTAAATACCAAAAACTATAGTGTGATTTTTCAGTGGAAACTTCAACAAGATGGCACTGATTATGACTGAACAATATCTACATTCTAAATGTCTAGTACTATATTTATCCATTGCATCTGATAACTTCACAGTTCAGAGAAGTGGTCTTAGGAACCTCTGTGAGCTGTGCTTTTTCTCCTAATGAATGTTGCTTTCTGCAGGCATCACTGTCTTGTATTGCCCTTATTGCTCATAGGCTAATCCAAGATGGCAAGGAGAGAAGCAAAATTGTGAATTTCTGCAAAAGAATAGTGGGGAAAACGGGTCTGGTATTTTACAAAACAGTTGCTAAAAAGAGATGGATTTGACTACCCAGTTTTGGATAGTAAAACTTAGTAAATAATAATAGTCTTTTTCATTATTCTTTAACACATACTCTTTTCCTGATTCAAGATCGGTTAAAAAATGCATTGAATATAGAAGAGCATAGTGATTGTACTGATAGTAGCTAATAGCACTAGCAATTTGTTGATCGCTGCCAGGTACCAGGCTATCGTAAGTGCTTTTGCGTATATTAGTATGAACTCATCAGTCTTATTTTATTGTCACTTTACAGATAAACTGAGGTCCAGGACATTTAACTTTAATGTGCCTGACTTCATACCTTTGAGGTTAACTGGGATTGAAGCCCAAGCTCTCTGACCCCAGAGCCTGCAGTTTTTAATCACTGTTGCACAGCATGACCATTTTGTACTTTCAGAGATCCTGAACCCTAACACAGGAGTGCCTTCAAGGCTAAGAGACTGTGCTGCTGATTTGCAGGGAATGCAACCCCTCCCCCATTAGTTAGGGAAGGCTGGGGTTATGCTATGGTAACACCACCAAAGTCTCATTACTTTACCACCAAAAAAAGAGGTGTTTTTTCTGCTCCAGCCAAGTCTGCTGTAGGTTAAGGTGACACTCCTGAGTCATAGTCCTTTGTTCAGTTCTGGCATTTCTAATCCCATCGTTTGAAATGCGATTCCTAAGGATGGTGTGGCAAGGGAGAAGAGCACTGGAGGGGCTGGTGTTGGTAGTTGAAATGTAGCCCAGAATCAGACAAGTCATTCCTGCTTGCAAGTCATTGGCCAGAACAGCCTCAAGGCCTTACCAGGCATGAAGAAGGTGTGGAGCTCTGTGCAGTAGGTTGCCTGCCTGGAAGGAGGGCTGAACTGGGAGCAGCACACAGCATGGACCATCCACCATATCACTCCACTCTTGACTCAGGTTCTCCCACTAATGTCTGTCCCTGACAAGCACAGCACTATGCAAAAGAACAGTGCTTTAGCTTCCTGCAGCAGAAAGCAGTGGTTAAACCCCCCAAAACAAGCTCAAGGACTAACAGATCTTTGGACAGAAGAAATTGAGGCAAGTTGCCTGTTGAGATGTCACTCTTGGGGAACCCATAGTGATGTCGAAAGGGTGGCCCTGCATCTACAATTTTCTGACCATCGATTGGAGAAGCAGCATCTGGAATTAGAGAGAGACTGTGTCTCTCTCAGCTCAAGAGAAATGGAGGAAAGCTTGCAGTGAGGCAGGAGAGTTCCATGAATGCTCTTTAAGAGCGAAGTATGACCATCTGCCCTCCGCCCCATCATCATAGCCTTGTCGGCCTTCTTGCTCTTCCATAAACATGTCAAGTCCACTTCCACCTTAGCCTTTGTGCTGACTGACACTTCTCCCCCTAGAATGCATGGGCCCTAGATGTCTACGTGGTTTACTCCCTCACTTGAAGTGTTTGTTCAAATGTCACCACCTTAGAGGTGACTTCTCTTGACCACCCTAATATAGCATCTCTTATTACTCTCAATATCCTTACTCTGCTTTATTTTCTTTTGTTATCTATTATCTATATTTCCTCTAGAATGTGAATTCCAAGAAAACGGGAGCTATGTCTTGTTCACTTACTATATCTAGTGTCTTAAATAGTGCTGTGGGACAATATATGCATCAATATTTTTATTAAAGGAATAAACTAGTGAGTCCCTATTATCCATAGTAATGCAATAGAAGGCAGATGCTGAGAAACCTATTAAGATATTACAGATCATATTACTTCAGCAACAAGAATGAATATTTAGTTTACTTTCAAATGTCGCAAGCTCACTTGGACTACTGATACTGTTTGGTGGCCCCAGAAGGAAAGACAAGTAGGCTCAGATTATCTAAAATTCAACTGCCAGAGTGACTAAACACTGGTAGAATTAGTCATACGTCTCTCTAAAAGGGGTCAGCTTTGAGACGTGTTTGGAGAATAAGAAAGAAGAGTTACTCTGAGAGAGGAAGGGTGATGATCTAAGTGTCCAGGAAAGACTCTTCCCCCACTCACATCCACCCTACAAAGTATCTTAGGATGGGGAACTGAGAAGGTGTAATGGTAACTTTTTTCTATGCCATAGCAACTTTGGATGAGAAGGAAACATCCAGGCTTGGAAAATTTTCAACAAACATATAGAACCTATATGTACCAAGAGATGGTAAAATCTAGGAAAACATAAGTGAGATAGTCCCTAAATGATATGCTTATCTAAGTTACATGAGTTTTAGAGTGAATAGCATTGATGTTACCTAGACTTTACAGGATAATGTTACTGGGGCTCCAACACCCCAAAATGCCCCTGGGTCTCAGGAGCCACAAGAACCCTCTGAATGGAGTTGCCATGCCCTGGATTTCATTGTTGCCTGGCCCTCCTGATGTGGATGCTGCCCCTTCCTGAGTGTTCCTCTCAGTGCTACTTAACACATACTTTACTTTGGTTATGATGGGAGATGGTTCTCTTCCTACCAGTGTTATTAGGGTCCCCAAAGTTATAGTTGCCCTTTTGATTTTTATGGCCTTTCTCTTTTTTTAATGACCCTTCTCTTTAAATCATGTTGGAGTAGCTTCCTGGAGGCTAGGCAAAAGCATCCAATATTGGACTCTAAAAGACTTTGATACACTGATCAAATGAGTGCTCCAGGATAATGTATTAATACCACCGCTCTCCTTTAAGATAGTCTCCTTGGCTTTCAGGGATAGTCATCTCTCTTACAAAGGTGGGCACCTTTTGCTTCCTACCTTAGAGAATGCTACTGACTCCTAGTCCACAGGCCCCCTTAATTTCCAGAAAAGTTCCCGGTCACCTAATCTAATACCACCTTCTAGGTTCTCAGCAGCATACTCAGCTAACCTATAACCCATGTTGCAGTAAAGGAGAAGAGATTTGGAAGGGAGGTGACAAGCATGAGAGCCAGCCCAAGTATATACAGGGCTCTCAGAAGGAAAGGACTTGGTTTTGTTCTGATTGACCCTAGATAGTGGAAGCAATCAGAAGTGGTTGACAACCAAGCAAAAATATTGTGGGTGGAGTGGAAACATAGAATGGGTAATTGGAGAAAACTTTTAAAGATCCTCCCAACCCTGACTTTGGGTGATTTTTGTGAGCAAATTCTGGGAGCCAGTAAGTGATGGTCATCTGGAGGCTACCTGTTCTGCTGCCCAGTGATGCATGTTCTCCCCACCAGGAGCCCTTGTCTTCCCTCTCCTTCCTTGTGGCACCTGCCTCCTTGGAAGACTTCTAAAGCACTTAAGTGAAATCCAAACTATTGAGTCTGGTCTGTAGGATCCTCCTCTCCAATTTCATCTCCTCTCCCAGGTTCCTGTACAAGCTGTGCCCTCTGCCTGGGACACTCTTCCCATGAAAGGCCATTACTCACTGAGATCTCATGCCATTAAGAGGACTTCCATGATGACTTCAGTCAGAGGGAGTCACCTGATCACGTCACCCTCTCATTTCTCTAAATGGCCCTTCTCACTCAAAAATTATTTTTATTGGTTTATCTATTATCTAAATTTCTTCACTAGTTTATAAAGCTCCATGAGAGCTTGACACATGATGTTTACTCAAATGGGTTTGTTAAGTACATAAAGTTTAAGAAAAAAAGGATCACTGGAAACAACTTTCACAAGCTTTGTTATTTTGCCTAAGCCCAACCCTCTAGGAAAGGCGGTTAACCTCAAGAAATCCCTTCCTATGCGGAGACTTGACACACCTACTGCACAAAAATGGATGTTTTCATGGAGCCACCAGATGGTGCTAGTGACACAGTTTTTATTCATAATTGTTCCTGTTTATTGAACAGGTTCACTATGCTTCCCGATCTGATTGGATAGGGGATTGGGTGATTCAGCGTGATTCTTTCTCATCTCCTTTCACCCCACTTCTACAAGAACTGTTTTAAAGTCAATGACCCAACAGCAAATACTGGGATCCAGTAAGTGATGGCTGGTAAGGTACTTTCTTGGAACCAGCCCAGGGAAAAAGGATAAAATGAACAGGCTGGATAAAAATCCAAGGAAGTCAAGTGGGAGACTGCTTTCATTGTGAGACTTCACAATTTCTAAGGATGATTTCATGATTTTAAATTCTCAAGTATTGCTTATTGCTATTTTTAGAAAATGGCATTAAACATCTAGATTCTGGCATCTCTAGTTTCATATGCTAAGTTCAGGCAGGGCTGAGCCCTAGCAGAGTTTCCAAACCTGGATGCACATCAGAATCCCATGCAGTCCTTGTTAAAAACACCGATTCCTATGCTTGCTCCACTAAAGCAGTTTTCTCTTCATGGGCATGGAACCTGCTTTGTTAACAGAAATTCCCAGGTGATTTAGCTTCATCTGTGAATTAGGAGCCATTTTTCCTTGAGCAGATCTCTCTCCCTTCAATTTCCCTTCTGGTACCCGCCAGTTCTGCTCACCAGTTCTGGGCTTCAACCTGGCCCTGGTGTGGCATCACCCAAATTTTTGTTCTCATCTTTATGTCTGTGTATACCCAGTGTTTAGCTCTTACTTATAAGTGACAACATGTGGATTTTGTTTTTTTGTTTCTGGGTTAACACACTTAAGATAATGGCCTCCAGCTGTACCCATGTTGCTGCAAAAAAAATTATTTCTTTTTATAGCTTCATAGTATTCCATGATATATGTATGAGAGGGACCCCCCCCCCACCAAAAAAAAAGAATTATTTATTTGGAAAACAGGCTTCCCCCACGAGGTAAGTGTTCTAGGAACCCATCATCATCAGTGTACCAGCTAAATGTTGTGAAGGGCTGCATTCAGCATCAGTGAATTTTTTTTTTTTTTGGAGGTCTTTTAATATATTTGCCAATTTCATTTTGGATGATTTACGAGTGCACCTACCCACACTGCTCTGAGATGTTTTGCAGTTTTTTGTTTTGTTTTGTTTTGTTTTACCAAAAACAGCATGACCTTTGTGTCCCACCCTCTCTGTTCACCCAATCTTGTCTCAAGCGACTTTGTCTCCCTGGATGAAAAAAAGACCTCAAAAGGGAAATGCTTAGCCCATGTGGAAGAGGTGAAACAAACAACAGCAGAAGCACTGAAAGGCATCAAAATTGATGAGTTCAAAAGCTGTTTTGAGCAGTGGAAAAAAGCGTCTCAATAGGTGTATCGCATCAAATGGAGAGTACTTTGTAGGTGACTGAAGTTTAAACATATAAGAATAAATACACAACTTTTTATAAATAAATTCCGGGGTTTTGGGGGTCCCAACTTGTATATCTTCTTTAGAGAAGTGCCTATTCATGTTTTTTTGCCCTCGTCTTAATTTTGAGAAGTCAGCTTTAAGTCTAATTGTAACTCCTTTGAAGGTGATTATTTTTTTTAATCTCTCAAGTTGCATTTAATATGTTGGTTTTTGTTTGCTTTTTTAGGCATTTTTACTATATGCCTATTTACATATATGTATAAATATTACATATTTTTAAATATTTTTGACTCAAGAACCTGTAGAATTTCTTAAATATGTGGCTTAATATTTTCCAGCAGTTTTGTAAAGTTCTTAGCCATTCTCTCTCCTTTTTTTTTTTTTTTTGAGTTGGAGTCTCACTCCATGGCCCAGACTGGAGTGCAGTGGCACACTCCTGCCACCGCAGCCTCGACCTGCTGGGCTCCAGCGATCCTTCTGCCTTAGTCTTCCAAGTAGCTGGAACTACAGGCACGCGCTACCACACCCAGCTAACTTTTTTATTTATTGTATAGATGAGGTCTCACCAAGTTGCCCAGGCGGGTCTCGAACCCACGGGCTCAGGCAATCCACTCACCTCAGCCTCCCAAAGCATGGGATTACAGGCTGAGCCACCGAGCCCAGCTGCCATTCTCTCTTTAAGTATTGCCTTTATTTCATTTTCATACTCGTTTCCTGGAATTACAAGTATATGTATATAGCTTCTCTTACTATATCCTCTCTTGTCTCTTACTCTTGTTAAAAGGAAGAACTTTTGATAAACTAAAGCTAACAAAGTTTAATTGAGCACAATTTGTGAACTGGACAGCCCCCAAACCAGAAGAGGTTCAGAGAGAGCTTGCTCTGCAACATGGGTAAGGAGTATTTATAGACAAAAAACCCAAAATGAGGTACAGAAATAGCTGGACTTCTTATGTCTCAGCATTTCCCTTATTTGAACATGGTCTGATAAGTTGACAGCATGTGATTGACTGAAGCTTGGCTGCTATGATTGGCTGATACCCAGCATTTTGTTACAAAATATATTCCCAAGTGAGGCTTTCAAGTTTGTTTACATCCTAAATTAGGTGGCAGTTTGTTACATAGGAACTCAAGATAGGAAACAGCCTCAGTTCAGGTTTAGTGTAACATTCTTGCTTCTGTATCTTCTATTGTTTTGTTTCTGTGTTTCATTCTGAGTATCTTTCCATCATTTCATAAATTCAATAATTATCTTTTCAGACTTAATCCATTATTTTATTTATTTATTTATTTATTTATTTACCCAAATGGACCAGTTTCTTCTTTCTTTTTTTTTATAATCAATATTTTTTATTATGATATTGTGGGGTACAGTTAAGGGTTAGGTATACAAATATGCTTCGTTCAGGCACCCTTGTTGATAAGAGGTGTCTCCCCATCCCCGACTTAATCCATTATTAACACATCCATTGAGTTTTAAAAGTAGACTTTTATAATCTTCCATTCTGAAATATTCTTTCTATGTATAGTCCCAGTTCTCTGACAGAAACAATACCATTGTTTATCACCTTAAACATACATGCATAGATATTTTATTTATTTTCCTCTTTTAATTTTTATTCTAAAATTATGGGGTACAATTCAGGGTTAGGTATACAAATATTCATTGTGCAGGTGCACTTGTTGATGAGGTGTGCCCCCCCCCTTCCCCAAGGCAGATATCAACTACTGTCAATCCCACTCATCTTCGACAAAGCCTCCACCACCCACTACTGGGGAGAGGAGAACCTATTCAGTAAATGGTGCTGGGAAAACTGGCTGACCACATGCAAAAGA
>CAUYQG010032998.1:0-49774 GCA_963574415.1 Tarsius wallacei
CATCTAGCAGTAGCCGGGCTTGGTGGCTCAGCCTGTAATCCCACGCTTTGGGAGGCTGAGGTGAGTGGATTGCCTGAGCCTGCGGGTTCAAGACCCGCCTGGGCAACTTGGCGAGACCTCATCTCTACAATAAATCAAAAACTAGCCAGGTGTGGTAGCGTGCACCTGTAGTTCCAGCTACTTGGAAGGCTGAGGCGGAAGGATCACCAGAGCCCAGCAGGTCGAGTCTGCAGTGGCCGGGAACGGCCACTGCACTCCAGTCTGGTCGACAGAGTGAGACTCCAACTGGAAAAAAAAAAAAAAAAAGAATACACTATGTATCCTATTGTGGTCCATACTCCCTAAAAGCAGATGACTCACTTGGACCTCACAAAATGACTTTACTGTTATTGCCTCTATACTTCTGCCACAAAAAGATTCTGATTCTCAGGTTAATAGGGGAAAATACTCAATGCATCCCACTGTACAACTAATAGGTTAATATAAACCCAATTTAAGTCTGGGGTACTTAAATCTTGTAAAGCAACTATTGCCATGAGCAAGGCCCAAAATACTGATGACACTGAGCTGAGATGCTCTAGAGAAAAAAAAAAAAAGTCATAAAATGAGTAAAGTAGAAGAAATTCCTTGAAGAATATACAGGCACCACCAAAATGAAGGAAAAAAAATCACCTGAATAAAACTGGAGGAAAAAAAACCCAAAAGATAGGGCCACAATTAAAATATTTGCTTAAAGATTTTATGACAAAAAGATAAAAAGGTAGTAATTGATTTATACCAGTTGGCAAACTCTGAGACTTCATTAATACTAGGTCTTAAATTAGAATTTAACTTGAGTGTTCCACTAAGTTTAAAAAGAGTTAGCAAACATAAAATAAAGAACAAAATCAAAACCAGCTTAACCATCAGAATGAGTCTTTCCTAAATTCTCCACAGCCATGATATCTGTTTCCCTCAAATATCCCATAATTGGCATAAATACTTTGGCCCTAGGATAAATAAATTAAAAGTAAATTATATTTTGGCACATAATTAACTTGACAGAAAGTGGCCTCATGGCCCCTCATCCCTGATTTAGGTGGTAAATATAGCTTGATATGTGTGATAACAGCATCTTCAAGAATTTAAATTCATCAGACAAGATCTTAGAGAAAAGATGATTTTTTTTACACTGCTTTTGTTTTTTTTTACCAATTAAACATGGCTTTTTAAACCTAAAAAGAAGATGCCTCGTGGTGCATTGCCACAACCTTAATGCTGTGCCTTACTCCTTAAGGCCCACATGACCAATATTATTTAAATTGCTGACTCTATCTAGTCAGCAGATAAAAATTTACTGTCAAGATTTGGTTAATATATTAGATTCAGCTCCTACTTCTATAGCTCCTCGGCTGTAGTATCCTTTCATCTACTAAAAAACACATACACCTTCACCCTGCTACCCATAGGTTATCTCAAGAGCCCTGCCATCATGCATAATCTTTCCAGGCAAGATCTTAATTACATTTAATTTTCTCCTAGAGCACAGGTATGACTTTACATTGATTACATCCTCCTCCAAGGAGATTCATTTGATACACTCATTAAGAAAATACAGATACTCTCACAGGAGTTCAAATAAAGGGGATAAGCCATTGTCACATACATAGTACAAATAGTAAAAGGCCCTGTTACTTCAGTTAAGTTCTTGAAAATTGTTTGCTAAACCAAGGGTCACTGCATCCTTGACACTGTCAATAAGCAGCTATTGATCCTCTCAGTACTCAAAACATTCTAGCAAAACCAACACTTTTAAAGCTTTTTTTGTATTCTGAAAGCAACACATTCCTTGTTTACAAATTTCACTCAAGTCTATAATGCTGTCATTCAAAAATCAACCCACTTGGAATAGTACTGACAAAAGTCTTCATAATCTGTACAAATTACAGTACATTAGACACTCTGATAAATGCCTTTAGACATTCCAGAAAGTTCTTCACGATAGACAATTTAGCAACCTCCTGTCTTTTTCCCTAGATTTTCTCAATCATCCATCATGGTGATAAATGACCATGGACTTCTGGTAGAAGAAACTGCCCTTCCCAGCGCTACATGATATGCCGTTCTATTGACTGCTGGCCAAATAAAGGGCTCTACTGGAGGACAAGTCTTTCACAGGTACTACCCATGACACTTGATGGGCAACTTCCCATTATGCCTGAGTCATGAAACCAGCACCCTCATCCACATCTACTAAAGCCTTTTTGTTAAAATGGAAATGGTACCTGCAAAATAGAGCCAAATCTGGACCTGGCATTGCCCACTTGCAAGAAGAGTTGGCATCTGCTGTTCTCAGTCCCTTGCCAGATGCTATAATCTCAGAGGATGTCAATTCCCTCCTGAATCCCTTGAATACCTAGGGAGCCTCTTAGAATCAGCTGAGTGAACAACAAATGAAGTTTTTTTAAATTATAGGCAATACTGCCATAATTATATGTGATGGAGCTTTCTGGAGAGTTGCTGATTTTCATCTCTTAACTAGAACATCACTGATTGATGACAGTTCTCAAGTGTAAACAAAATTGGCCCTACTTGAATAAGTTGACCCATTTTAACACATGGCCAACAATTAGCCATATCTGTACATTTTTAGACTTTTAGGACATTGTCAATGGTTTGGTACTCTAACTTATTCAGCAGTGGCAACAACAATTGCTTATCTAGGGCTGCTCCCTTTAGAATAAATAACTTTTAGACATATCTTACCTCATAGTTACCCAAAATATCAATCAAAGGCACACATGTCTCTATACATACTAAATACACAATACAAATCCTTATCAAGATACTACTTATTGACTTCAGTGTTCTAGGTATCGTTGATATTGACAAAGACATGTGTTTTACTTCAAAAATAATAACAATGTTGGTCTCTTGAACAAGACATTCAAGGGAATTGTACTACTTTTAGTGGATTTAAGCTGCTTGCCTCAAAAAGTGCTATAACGACTTACTTAAATGAACTAAAATTTAATTAAGTAAAACGTGAGACATTTCAGTCATCAGTCAAAATTGGGGGTGAATTTAATAAAGCAACTGACTTCATTTTTTGAGGTTCTCATGTTGAGAGCTTGCAAGCTCTATCGCTCACCCCATTCCTTCTACCCCACATCTTGGGAAATCTGATAAGAAAACCAGGTGTTCTCACCCTAGGTGCTGGCTGGAAATTGAAACCATGCAAGCCATAACCTGAGTGTGCATATAAACTCTTATTCCATTCCCACCCCATGTCCAGAGTAAAATCTAAGCCAACCTTTTTTGTGCCCTCTCCATCTCTTTATGGGTCCTGTTTTCTCCAGAAAGCATCATTCTGTGGGTAACAAGCATTTCATACTCTGTTTGTACATGTGTATGCATCATCAGTCTTAACATCTGAAACAGATTTGGGGTGGTACAGCTCCTTCTATTTCTGGAAGTGTCTCTAATAGTTAGATGGTATTCTAATCCTCACACACAAAAAACCCCCAAAATCTATGAGTTAGGTATTGTTATTTCATGTATTCCTGGTAGGAAGAAAATAAATAAATATGAGATCGAGTTGTTAAAAATGATATGGCTTTTGGGGATTAAGATGGGAAGTAAACCCTAGAGATTTGTCCCCATACCTGAACTGCATTCAAGCACTAAGTAACCTGCTTCTCAAAGTTATTCAGTGGCAGAAAGATAGAATTTCAGTTGCCTAATATATCAACTTCAATGTTTATTTGTTTTTAAATAGTAAGAGTCTCCAGTTTACCTAAAAAACAAACAAACAAACAAACAGAAAGATGAAGTGCTGGTGATGTGAAGGCAGGAAATATTAATTGAAGAATACTGAATTATCTCGTGGCATACAAAGAAGAAAATGACAAAGGAAGACAAAGGTGTTTCAGGAATACTGTCATTAACATGACCCAGCTCCCAAGTGCTAGATCCACAATTATAATGACCAGGAATATACTTTTTGTTGCTGTTGTTGTTGAGTCAGGGTCTCGCTCTGTCACCCAAGTTGGAGTGCAGTGGTATGATCACAGCTCACTACAACCTCAAATTCCTGGGCTCAAGTGATCGTTACACCTTAGCCTCCCAAGTAGCTGGGTCTACAGGCATGTAACACCATGCCTAGCTAATTTTTTGAAAAAATTTCTTTTGTAGGGATGAGGTCTCTCTATATTGTTCAGGCAGGTCTCGAACACCTGGGTTCAAGCAATCCTCCCACCTCAGTCTCCCAAAGTGCTGGGATTGCAGGCGTGAGCCACTGTGTCTGACCTGGAACATAGTTTTACAAGAACAATTTGCATCAGAGACTCTTTCTTTGATCAATCAGCTGTGAGTGGCAGTCACATTGTCCCACCATGGGACAGCTGTCACTGTAAACATGTAGACGGTGGATGTGTAGTTTGGGAATAGCGAGGCTAACAAGTGCAGTTTCTAAAAGGTGTTTACATAGTAAATAAAACAATAAATATGCCCTGCAAATGCTGTAACTTATGAACCTTTAATATATAATAGTTATGTTATGAAATAATTAATGAGAAGTAAGTGACATCAAGAACTAATTTGCTTCTTTTCCAGATTTCCCTACAGTAAGTCTTTAGACATAATGACAATGTGTAGGGCCCTTACATACTAAATTTAATTTGCTCCATTAATTAAGCTGGTATTATCTAATTGAAGATGAAGAAATTAAAACCCCCAGAGGGCAAATATCGTATTAGTTGAAGTTATCCAGATAAACAGAAACAATAGTGTGTATGTACATATGTGAATGTGTGTGTGCGTGTATAACATACATACAAATATTTAAGCATACAACAAAATAAAGAGGAACTACTCATAAAAATTACAGTTCTTATTTCTGTACCTGGTCAAGAGGTCGTAGCTGGCATTTATAGTTCCCTTTCTTCACTATCCACTGTGTTCCCCTTACCTTCAGCAAGCACCTAATGGTTTTTCACCGGATTGGGTGACCCAAGCCTTTATTCCTAAAGGGTCTGGGCCACTAGTAATCCTGCCTGGATTGTTTTCTTACAGCTTTCTATTGACCTTAATCATAGGACATGATACTAAGAGATGCTCTAAGGCTCTTCCATATTCCAGACCACACACACACACACACACACACACACACACACACACACACACACACATTAGCCTCCATAGCATAGTAGTCATTCAATTAGAACCAATCACCCAGTCAACACTGTAACTCCCTTCTGGACCTGTTGACTCAGAGACAGGAGGAACCCTAACTTCCAGTTCAATGTAATAATTGTTGTGCCCTCTGGTGGAAGCATCCTCCTACCCCTTGAAACCAAAACCTTTAGGTCAGCAGAGCATAAGGTTGCTATTGGGTCACTAGGGGCAACAACAAATGGTGCTACTCCCATTCTCACTGCTTGATTCTTAGACCTATAAATTCTTGCTACTAGAGGACCAGTGACCAGCATCATAGATCAGATGCTGGTTCATAGCATATACAGCCTTTTGGAGAACCTTGCCCCAGTCCTGCAAAGGAAGCATTGCTACCTCACTGGTGCTATATTTGAGTCTTCAAAAGATCCATCCAACATCCTATCTTCATCATCCAGCTACTTCAAGAAGGTGGAGAACGTGGTAAGATAAGTGAATTTCATCTTGATAACCTAATTATCACATTTCTTTTGCCATGATGTAAGTTCTTTGATCAGAAGCAACACCATATGGAATATCATGATGTCCTGTTAGTCCACAGATAATAGTTTTGGTAGAAGCATTGCATGAAGGGAAGGCAATTCCATATACAGAATAAGCATTTATTCCAGAAAGAACAAGGCACTGTCCTTTCCTTGATAGAAATGATCAGATGCAATCAACTTGCTACCAGGGGATCTCAGACTCAGTGTTAGTTTCTGCTGATGACAAACTGGCATTCAGCAGTGACCATTCAGTAGTGGCCATAGCCAGAATAGTCTTGGATAGTGAAAGTTCATGTTGCTGATTGTTTTTTGTTTGTTTGTTTTTCTGAGTCAGAGTCTCACCTTTTTGCCCAGCCTGAAATTCAGTGGCATGACCATGGCTCACTGCAGCCTCAAACAGACCCAGGTGATTCTTCTGCCTCAGCCTCCTGAGTACCTGGGACAACAGGTGTGTACCACCATGCCCTGATATATATACATTTTCTGTGTAGAAATAAGATCTCACTATGTTGCCCAGGCTGGTTTTGAACTCCTGGGCTCAAGCAATCCTCCCTCCTCGACCTCCCAAAGTGCTGGGATTACAAGCATGAACCACTGTACTTGGCTCATGTTGCCAATTTGATGTATAACCTCCATCCCTCTCACCATTGCCCATTGTTAATCAGCCCACTGGGTCATAAAAAACATTGAGGAAAGAGGCTGGTATGCACAAGATGGATCATCATTTGCACTTGATTATTAAGATCTTCCCCTGCTAAAGTCATCCTTTGGTGAAGATTCACATGGGACACAAATATCCTTATGGTCTGTTGCTGTTTTTGTTTCTTTGTGTTCGCCCTCCACCCAGGGAGGACTACTCTGAGGACTCTTCTACAAATTTCTTTGTCACCTATTTTCCAATAATGTTTTCTGCAAGTTTCTAACTATCCAGCTAAACAATTGTTCACAGCCCATGAATTGTTATACAATCAATTGCACATCCAGCCATTTTTCCTCCCAAAGTGAACAACTAGATGCATTCATCAATGTTCTGACCACTGGGAGGATTCTCCTTTACTGTTATCCTTCAAGGAAGTCTCAGAAAGTAGTTACAGTGTTACAGCTATCCACCTTTGAGTGGTGCCTGCATATCATTCAGAACTGGCTGCAAACCAGGCCTGAATCTTCTCTTCCTCTGTTAACTAATTGTAGGGATCTCTCCATGAGGCTGCAGGTACAGGTTGAGAGAAAGAAATCAGTGTATTGGGAGCAAAAACTACTGCCACTGCTACTTCTCCGTGTAACTTACTTGTGCTTTCAGTGCCTGCTTGGGTGAGATCATGTATACACCATTTTCATTCGATGACGGGATGCTGTGCACACCCACCTTTACGGTTTGGTGGCGGGTAACAACCAGTTTATAATGAGCAGCTCAAGTCATATGGTAACTTGGTGGCCCAGTGTTAAATGTTCAGTCTCAGCAAGGCCTGATAGTAAGCCAAGAGCTGTCAGACAAAGGGTAGTACTTTTCTGCAGAGGATGAGAAGGCCAAGGCCTAAGGGCCTGCACTATGATTCACTTGTAGGGGCCTGCCAAAGTCTCCAAACAGTATCCCTATCTGCCACTGATACTTTAAAGACCATTGAATCTGCTGGATTAGATGGACCAATTGGCAGAACAACATGCACAGCAGTTTGTGCAGAGCAACTCTGCACAGCAGAATTGTCTCTAATTCTGAGCTCCATTCAAACCTAGCAGCTTTGCAGATCATATAGTAAATAAACTGGGATAACACAACCACTTGAGAAATATGCTGCCTCTAGAATTCAGAGGTCTACTAGATGTCCTGTCTGTTTCTTGGTTGGAGGAGGATCCCTTAGCATCAATTTAGCTTTCACTGTAGATCGGATATCTTGACATGCTTCCACTCCAATGGGCTCCTAGAAAATGCACTGATGTAGAATTCCCCTAATTTTAGTCAGTTTTTTTCTACTTTCTCTTTTTTTTTTTTTTTTTTTTTTGAGTTGGAGTCTTACTCTGTTGCCTAGGCTGGAGTGCAGTGGCACGCATATACCTGGCCACCGCAGCCTCAACCTGCTGGGATCAGGCAATCCTTCCACCTCAGTCTTCCAAGTAGTTGGAACCACAGGCTTGCACCACCATGCCTGGCTAATTTTTTTTTATTGATTGTATTAGATGAGGGCTTGCCAAGTTGCCCAGGCTGGTCTTGGATCCCTGAGCTCAGGCTGTCTTCTCACCTCCGCCTCCCAAAGTGCTGGGATTATAGGTGTGAACCACTGCACCTAACTCTTTTCCCACTCTTTACCAGGCAAATATCTTACCAATAGGCTAGAGTAGTTTTTAATCCTTGCTTACTAGGTCCAATCAGCATAATGTCCTCAATGTAACAGATCAGTGTTATATACTTATGAAAGGGAAAGTTGATCAAAATCTCTAGGAAATAAATTACAACATAGGGCTAGAGTATATATCCTTAAGGCAGGATAGTGAAGGTATATCGCTAGCCTTGCCAGCTGAAAGTAAATGAATTCTGGCTGACCTTATGGACAATATTGTGAAAAAGCATTTGCCAGATTAATAGCTGCATATATGGTAACCGGGGACGTGTTAATTTGCTCAAGCACTAAAACATCTGGTATTGCAGTTGCAATTGTAGTCACCACTTGGTTAAGCTTACAATAACCCACTCTAATTCCCCAAGATTCATCTGTCTCCTGCACAGGCCAAATAGGAGAATTAAATGAGGATGTGATGTGAGTTGCCACCCTTGCATCTTTCAAGTCCTTGATGGTGAAAATAATCTCTGCAGTCCCTCCAGGAATGTAGCATTGCTTTAATCTTACTATTTCTTTTTTTTTTTTAGGAAGAGGTAATTCTAATAGCTTTCATTTTATAATCTCTCACTGAATAAGTCAGGGAACCAATGTGGGGATTCTGCCAAATGCTAACTATGTGTATTCCAGTTACGCATTCTGGAACTGGAGAAATAAGTATCAGATGGGCATAGGAACTCACAGGACCCACTGTGAGATAAACCTGGGTGAAAACCTTTAATCACTTAATCACCTGGCTCCCTTTAGCTCCTACTCTGGTGGGCCCCAAAGTGTTGTTTTGGATCTCATGGAATGTGTCAATTTAGAGCCAGTGTCCAGGAAGCCCAAAACGATTTGACTATTTTCTTTGTCCCAATATATAGTAACCCTGGTAAAGGGCTGTAGATATTTTAGAGAAAGAATAAGAAAAATATTGACAATTTAAACTTTCAGGAGTGCACCAAGATTCTTCCTCAAAGGGACCTAGTCTTTTATTATAACCAGACCAGTTATTCTTGGTCTGTAAAGTGGCTCAAGTTTTAAAATTAATTAAGGGGCAGTGACTCCATTTTTTATGAGTTAATTTAGACTTTTGTTCATTTAATCTAGAACTTCCCTGCTTACACAGATCAAGAACGACATCAGTAGGCCTTCTGTTTCTTTCACTTCTAAGAATACCAGAATTATTTAATGCAATAAGTCTGCAAGAATCAGATTATTCTGATTACTGTTTTGACTTTGCCCATAACATTTGAGTACTACCACTTGGCTCCTGGCACCCTGGGATCCAAATATTCCCATCAAATTTAAGTTTTCCATTCCAGTGGCTGACATTTCTACTGTAAGTTCTGGGTTATGATAGGTGTGATCACATAGCTTCTTACTAGGTACTAGAACTCCTCTCACAAATTAAGTCCTCACAGTATTGGTGAAAGTTATGTAAGTCTTCCGGAGCTTTCCAGTATATGAGTAGGTCTAAAATGACAAATCCACTGTAACATTCCAATCTCCCTAAGTCTTTGAATCCCTTTATCTACATTAAACCAAAGCATGTTTGACACTTCCAGCTCACTCATGGTGGACCACCTTTTGCCCATGTTCCAGCCAACTATGCAAACAAACTGTTAATGCTCTAACTATCCAAGCTGCAGTATAAATGCAGAATTTCTGCTTAGTAAACCCATGTAAATAAATTGAGCCTAATCCAGTTTTATGCTTCGTCTGCCATTATCTCATACCCTTAGTTTCAATTGCCATGCATGTTTCCCTGGATTTCTGTCAGTATAAATTCGAAAACTCAAGTAGCTATTTTGGAATATAACACATCTCCTACTCATTTTACCTCACTTTTAAGGACCTACTGGATCTTGAGTCTAATTATAGGTCTAGAAAAAAAGGGGGGGGGGTTAGTGAGGATTGGTCCTGAGGAGTAGCAGCACTTTTTTTTGTTTCAATTTTCTTTATTCAATAGCTTTAGGAGGTACAAATAATTTTTGATTGTATGGTTGCAGTATGGTTGCATTGTATAGTGGTGAAGTCTGGGCTTTAAATGTACCCACCACTTCTACCTTTGCACCTTATACCTGACAGGTGATTATTTATCCCTCTACCGCTTTGCCCCCTCCCCTTTCTGAGTATCCAGTGTCCACTATACTATTCTCTGTGCCTTTGCAGATGTTCAGTTTAGCTCCCACTTTTAAGGTGAGAACACATCTTATTTGGGTTTCTGTTCCTGTGTTAGTTCACTTAGGATAGTATTCTCCTTTTGGCATGTTTGAGTTCTTTGTAGATCCTGGATGTGAGGCCTTTGTCAGATATATGATGGCAAATATTTGTTCCATTCTGTGGGCTGTCTCCTTGTTCTCTTAATGGTTTCTTTTGCTTTCCAGAAACTTTTCACTTTGATGAGGTCCCACTTGTCTATGGGTGTTTGGGGTTTTGATCAGGAATTGGTTGCCAGTTACAATTTCCATAAGGATGTCTCCTGCATTTTCTAATGTTCTATAGTTTGAGGTTTTACATTTAGATCTTTGATCCATTTAGAGTTAATTTTTTGTATGGTGATAGGTAAGGGTCTTGCTTTAACCTTCTGCATGTGGTTAGGCAGTTTTCCAAGCACTATTTACTGAATAAGTTCTCCTCTCCCCCAGGCTTTGTCAAAGATGACTTGGTTGAGAAATTGAGGTTTTGCTTCCGGGATCTCTATCCTGTTCAGTTGATCCATAGCCTGTTCTTGTACCAATACCAGGCTGTTTTGATTATTGTAGCCTTATAATAAAGTTTAAAGTCTGGAAGTATGATACCTCCTGCTTTGTTTCTTTTGCTGAGGATTGTTTTTGCTATTCATGTGTTGTTTATGTTTTCATATAAATTTTTGTACAGCCCTATTAAATTGATGGCATAAGATATGAACAAACACTTTTCACAAAAAAAAAGACATATGAGCAACCAACAGTTACATGACAAAATACTCAGCCTCACTAATCATCAAAGAAATGCAAATTAAAACCACACTGAGATACCACCTAACAACAGTCAGAATGGCTGTCGTCAATAAATCAAAAAGATGCTGGAGAAGATGTGGGAAAAAAGGAACACTTCTACTCTGTTGGTAGTATTGTAAACTAGTACAACCTCTGTGGAAAATAGAGTGTCAATTCTTAAAATATCTAAAAAATCGATCTTCCATATGACCCAGCAATCTCCCTACTGGGAATATGCCCAGAGGAACTCAAATCACTCTATGAAAAAGATACCAGCACACACATGTTTATTGCAGCATTATTCACAATAGCCAAAACATGGAACCAACCATGCTGCCCATCAAAAGTGGACTGGATAAAAAAATACGGTACATATACACAATGGAATATTACACAGCCATAACGAAGGACAAAATTATGGACTTCCCAGCAATGGAAGAATGGATTTAGAGTCTATAACATTCAGTGATCTATCACAGAAACAAAGAACTGAGTACCATATGTTCTCACTCATAAGTGTACCCTGAACATGTATCATAATAAGAAAGGGATTGGCAGTAGCACTGCTGTGGAGGGGTCCCAAAACAACTATAAGGGCATCTGATCTTAAACCACGTGAAGTGGATACCAAAGTGAGGCCCAAATTTTACCTGTACATTGTGGAATTATTAAATAAGGTTAATTAACAAATTCATCATCTCACATACTTATTATATTTTATACCATTTCTTTTACCACTTTGTTCAGCAATATTAAGAGCTACCAACCAGTGCCATCATATTTGCTAGTTTGCCAAAAATGTTTGAAGTATTATATGCAGAGTCATCTAGCATCTTGCTTCTCATTAGTGGTTAAAAAGAAGTATCCAGTGCAGAGATTCTACATATCTCTCTAAACAGCAATGGAAATAGAATTATTAGCATCTTTAAATCTAATCAAATTAGAAAGTCAACTGCAGAAACCTCAGAACAAATTAAGAAATCTTGTGCTGAAAATTGTGGTTTTCTAGAACTACTTTTAGTAACAAAATCTTTATTAAGTTATTTGGAGAAACAGAACAAATAGAATAGGTAGATAGATTGATAGAGATAAGAGATTTGTTAAGCCAATAGTATAATATAATTCAAGTACAAAGGCCTGAAAACTCATGGATTCAATAGTATAAATCTTAGTCTGAGAACAAGAGAACATGAGACAAAATGTCTCAGCTTGAGCAATGAGTTCAAAAAAAAAAAAAAAGGAGCCTATTCTTCCTTCCTTCCTCAGCCTGTTGTTATTTTCATGTCCTCAAGGGATTTGATGATGCCCACTTGTTTTAGAGAGGACAATCTACTGAGTCCACTAATTCAAATTTCATCTGGAAACACCCTCACAGATATTCAAAAATAATATTTAATCTGATCACCCTGTGACCACCCAAGTTGACATACAATTAACCAAAGCAATAACATAAGCTTTTCCCATAGAATTGTTTTGTATTTTGACCTTTTGCAATTAGAAGGTCAAATGTAATTTTTACCGGGCTTGTTGTATATTTGATAGTTCTCTCTACCAATCAGAAAAACCCTTTGAAATTTTCAACAAGAAAGAAAACTATATATTAAATGTTTTCTATGGTAATTGACAAAGGTCAAGTTTAAGTTATATTTTAAAAATTCAAGATTTATAATATTGGAAATCATATAAGTTGGAAGCTAGTAATACTAGCAGTAACCACTGTCCAAATATAAATTATTGTGATAATACAACCAACTGTCAAATAATAAATGATAACCTTGTATGACATTAAGAGTAATAGTACTAATAGTTATTGATCATTTATCAGATACCAGAAACTGCTTTAATTTTTAAAGTTATCATAATAAGTATTCAAAATAAATTTATGAGATTAACAATATTACCGCATTTTATACATGAAGGAAACTACAGCCTTAAAAAGTAACCTTCCCATATTTTAATCTAAATGTCAGAACAGATTCAAATTGTTTGTTTGACTTTAAATTCTGATTACCTTTCACCTTATGTTGAAACTTACTGAAATAAAATCCAAAGGGTCTCATAACTTTTCAAGAGCCCAGAAAGTACATCCTGAATTAACATGGATTTTTTCTTAAATTTGATCTAAAACATTGAATTAACCCTAACATCAAAGATAAGATCATCAGAGCATCTACTAGAAAATATAAATAAGGAAAGAACAGATGGAATACTTTTATTGTAGATTGGCAGATGACTTTGAAAACAAAAACTTATCAGGACTCTTTCTGCCTATCACAAAGCTTACCAAAAATATGCAAGTTTTAATATGTAGATAAATAGAATGCATAATTATAATAAATAGTGAACAAAATTGATCAAAAAGTATTAAGAAACAATAAATGGAAAAATCATCCAATGCCATCACAGAGTTAAATAATAAAAATGCAAAGGGCACAAGTCAACCAACTACTTTCCTCTTGCTTAATTTAAGCCATCAGTGAGGTGTAGTTAACAAAAGTAATGCAATCTTAAGGTGCATAATAGAAGTTAATTGCCTAGATAATGGAAAATAATATCCCCATTGGACTGTGTTGGTCAGGACACACATGGAATAATGAAATCAATTTTGTGTTCTCTGGGACTTTACTTGCACCCATATTATGGCAGTTAACAACTTGGCTTATGGTCGTTCTTATGTATCTTTCTTCTACCCCAGAATGTAAATTACATGCATGCAGACCATGACTTACCTGATTTTATGTCAATGGCACCTAGAAGAAAAAAGTGACCATTCATTTTTGCTTAGTAAAGCATCACATTCATTAAGGCACCCATCTTATCTTCTTGGACTTTTGCCATATATTTTAACTAGTTTATTTTCCTCTTTCTGCTCTTTGAGTTCCATTAGTCACATAATTGCTCAAGCAATAAAGTAACCTCTCCAAGGTTAAGAAGAACATTTGATTTAATCTAGGTAGACTGACTTCAGGGTCCTATTTTTTTTCTTTTCTTTTCTTTTCTTTTTTTTTTTTTTTTTTTGTTTTTTGAGTTGGAGTCTCTCTGTCGCCCAGACTGGAGTGCAGTGGCCGGTGGCCACTGCAGCCTCGACCTGCTGGGCTCCGGCGATCCTTCCGCCTCAGCCTTCCAAGTAGCTGGAACTACGGGCGCGCGCTACCACTCCCGGCTAATTTTTTTTTTTTTTCTTTTTGATTTATTGTAGAGATGAGGTCTCGCCAAATTGCCTAGGCGGGTCTCGAACTCGCGGGCTCAGGCACAGGGTCCCATTTTCAAAATCTGATTCTTTAACAACATCTCCTCTCAAATATAAATAAAACACAACAAATCAACAACAACAACAGAAATTTTAAGAGTACTATGGTTTGGAGCTTTGTCTTATTCACAACTTACCTTGAAACCTAGTCTTTAATGTGGCAATTTTGAGAAGTAGGAACTTTAAAAGATGACTGGGTCAGAACGGATTAATGGATTAATGGGTTAATGGGTTAATGTATCAATAGCTGACCATGAGAATGGAAGTGATGGCTTTATAAGAAGAGAAAGAGAGACATAAGCTGGATCCTCAGTCCACTCATCATGTTATGCCTCAGGCAGCCTTGGGACTCTGCAGAGTCCTCACCAGCAATAAGGCTCTCACTGGATGTGGATCAACGATTTTGGACTTCCAGATTCCATGGCTATAAGAAATAAATTCCTTTTCTTTACTAATTACCTAGTTTCAGGTATTCTGTTGGAAGCAACATACAATAAACTAAGACAAATAAAAATTAATTTTTGTTGCTATGTGACAATCTCTATAAATTAATGTATGATGGGCATAACATATTAAGAGACTTTGATAAATAGAAACAAAGTAGAATAAAAGTAACCAGAAACATGAGCTTGCTGAAGACAATTTTATATAAAGAAAAATGAAAAGAATAAGTAAGTTTTAGGCTTAAAATATTCTTGTTTGAAAATATGTTTGACATCTTTAAAGTATTAAGGTCTATCATGAAGTAAAATGTATTCTGTACTTTTCCAGGATTTCTCTGGCTTAAAATAAGTGCTTAATATCTGTTTAATTTTTTAGTTAAGAAGTGATGAATGGGTGCTGGCAGCACAAAATCCAAATACAATGAAACAAAACAAAGATCTTTGATATTATTAGGGCATTTCAATAATATATATAGAAAGAACCATAGGGATTGAGCAAAGTTATTGATCATTTATTAATAGAGAAAGCCGAGTTATTTGCCTATCTCTAATCTTTTTGATAGAAATATAGACTATTTCTATCAAAACCCACTTCTGTTTACTGAAACAAACACAATGTCAGCCAAAAGTTGTAACAATTCAAGCATTTTTGTTAACAGCAAATATACCACTATTCTAAAGTGTCTCTACTAAAACATATAGTTGTTATTCACAGTTGTAGGCATTGCACATTATGCAATTAATAACGCTCACCATCTTGTCACTCCTGAACATTTTACAAGGTTACATTATATCACCTTTAGTTTGCAAATGATACCAGATCTCTATAGAATTAAATTTACATCAAAATAAACAGTACAGAATGGCCTTTCTTCCTTACTGACATATAATAGTCAGTGTTTTAACACAATATTCATAATAGAGAGAAAAGATAACAGATTATCATCATCAAACTTTATTTAGCATCATGTTTTATTAAGTAACATGTAATAAAACCAGGTGCCTACTCATGAGTTTGTATTCCTGCTTTTGCTTTTACTACATGTATGACTTTGGACAAGGAATTTAATAGTGCTCTGTGTCTAAATTAACTCGTCTAAGATATAGAAAAGAATACCTTGTAGATTTTTTTGAGAATTAATAATATTAAATATGAATGACACTATAGCATAATACATAACATATGGCACATAATATGTGATAGCTGTTGTTTTTATTTTACATTATGGCACAGAAAAAAAAATCAAGTGTTTGTTTTACTCATATATAATCATGTGAAAAAACATAAGGCAAGTGCCTCAATTCTGATTTTATATAAACTGAGTTTTAGGATTCTATTGAAAACCGTAAGTCCACAAAAATAAGTTGCAGGCTGGGTGTAGTAACCCTTGCCTATAATTCTAGCACTTTGGAAGGCTGAAGCAGGAGGATTGCTTGAGGCCAGGAGGACAAGACCAGTTTGGGTAACATAAAATGAGATCCTGTCCCTACAGAAAAATAAATAATTTAAATAATAAGCTGAGGGAAAGCATATCTGAACCATCATAATAAAAAGCTTCAAAAATGTGTTCCTCCATATAAACGAGAAAACCAATGGCAGAAATTGTAAAAACCAACATTATTTTTTTTCATAGTTCTGGAAATTAACTAAAGGATTGAATTAATCTCATGTGCATTTATTAAAGATGAATGGCTAAATCTTATAAAGATAATAAACTTTGTGGTGTTTTAATCTTCTCCATGCCCATTCTGGTATCCTAAGCTTTATGGTAACTTTAAAAATTAGCTTTTTTGGAACTAATATATCTGGGGAAGCCAGCAGTATAACATTGAAGGGTAGATCAGATTTGGAGCTCTCTAACAGGACAATTCCAAAAAATTTACCCTATTTTATCTAATTGGCACATCCTTGAAGAAAGCCCACTTTATAGGACTTGTCTCGATTTGATTTGAGTTAGAGTTAGCTTAGTGAGAAAAGACCGGTTTCCAAGGTAAGTGTTGAAAATAGTGAACAGCAATTGTTTCACATTACAACCAGCAATACAAATTGGGGTGAACAAGAGGCTGACTAAAATTATAATGGGAAAATCTAGGGAAAAATATGTCAATGGTGGATTTGAAGAACTCCAACCTATCTCCAGGGATCTAGAAGGCCATGTGCATGTGCAGAGATGTTCACATGCCCAGTAAAGATCTAAAATGATCTTAATCTCTCACCTCTGACTGAACTTGATGCTAAGTATAACTATAAAGTGAAGATTGATAAAGAGTTGTAAAGTTTTCAGTGTTGAAGGTGTGCCCCTGTAACAAATACAATTGTATGTGACTCTGCAATGATTGAGAGGCCTTTTGGCTCAAGGCAATTAAGAAAATACATGTTCAATCATTAAGAGAATATTTATTTAGTCATGTAGACAGACTTTGGTATTCACACATAAAACAGAGTATGGATTTAACAAATATAGTCCAAGAAAGTCATTAAATAAGCCAAAGTCATAAACAGCAACAACAATAAGAACCTACTAAAAACGAATCCTGGGGGAATAGTGAATCTTACTTCCTGAACTGTAACTTTAAATTATTTCAAATGTTCAATTTTCAATAAAAAGCATTTAAAACATACAAAGAAAAAGGCAATAATGGCCCATAAGCAAGGGAGAAAAACCATTAGTAGAACCTTTTCTCAGAAAACCTAGATATGGACTTTCCAGGCAAAAATTTACAACAGCTATTTTTAAATATATTCAGAGAAGTAAAAACATAATAAACAATACACCGCCGAATAAAAAACTCATATAAATGAAAAGAATTATGTTCTTTATGATTCAATTTATAAAAATCAAATCAAAACATAGTTTAAGTTAAATAAATATAATCTAAGTAAAATATTAAAAGTTAAAAATTATAAAGAGTTTATTATAATTAGAAATTGTAAATAACTAAGTTAAAATGAAAAATAACTAAAATTGCCGGGCTCAGTGGTTCAGCCTGTAATCCCGTGCCTTTGGGAGGCTGAGGTGAGTGGATTGCCTGAGCCCGCAGGTTCGAGACCCGCCTGGGCAACTTGGCGAGACCTCATCTCTACAATAAATTTTTAAAAAATCAGCCGGGCATGGTAGCGCGCACCTGTAATTCCTTGGAAGGCTGAGGCGGAAGGATCACCCTAGCCCAGCAGATCGAGGCTGCGGTGGCCGGGAGCGGCCACTGCATGAACTCCAGTCTGGGCGACAGTGAGACGCCAACCCCCCCCCCAAAAAAAAAAAAGAAAAATAACTAAAATTAAAAACTTTATGAGCGGGACACAACAGTGGATTTAAACTGTTAAATGAAAGACTCATTTAAGATGGGCCAGTTGAAGTATTTCTATTTAATGGACAAAATTAAAAGAATGAAGAGAAATAAACAGCCTCTGAGACCTATAGAACACTACCAGTTATATCAACCTGTACATAATAGGAGTCACAAAATGAAAGGAGAAAAAGAATGTGGTTAAAAAAAAAAAAAAAGGAAAGGAGAAAAAGGATGGGACAGTATTCAAAAAATACTGATGAAAATCTTTCCATATTTAATGATAAACATTAACCTTCATTCAAGCAGTATAAATTAGTATAAATTCAAAGATCTATAGTACACATCAAGATATATCATAATTAGAATATTTAAAACCAATCACACACACACACACACACACACACACACACACACCCCACACACAATCTTTTGCAAAAGCAAAAGAACTTCTCATATACAGAGAATCCTCAATAATGGTAACAACTCACTTCTAATTAGAAATCTTGGAGTCCAGAGGATAACATAGTCAAAGTGACAAAAAATGACAATCAACTAAGAATTATAGCTTTAGCAAATTACTCTTCAAAAATTAAAAAAAATTGACATACTGTAACATAATTATAAACTGAAAGATTTCAATGCTAGCTCTTTCCCAATAAAAATAAAATAGTAGCTAGAATCCTTCATCCCTAAAAGAGAAGATATTAGACAGAAAATTAAATTCACACGAAGAAATAAATGTTACTATGAAAAAATATATAAAGAACAGTAAAATATATTTTTGTTTGTAAACCTTTATTTTCATATCTTATTTCCTTTCATATCTTATTTATAAAAAACTAAAATAAATTAGTAATTGTAAAACTGAGAATGGGTTTATAATGTTTTATGATGTTATTTGTATGATGGCAAAGTCACAAATGCGAAAGAAATGAAGGGAGTTATACTAAGCAAAATTTTCTGTATACTACTGAAATTATGTTGGTATCAATTCAAACCAAATTATTTTAAATTAAGGTGTTAATAGCAATCACTGAAGAAACCAGTTAGAAACTTAACATGCTATAAAATAAATTACAAAGGAAATAAAATTAAGCACTAAAATATATCTATTTAACATAAAAAGGTAATGAAGAAATAGAATATCAATGAAAAATAAATATACTGAAAACAGAGAAAAATGTCAGACATTAATCCTATATCATCAGTAATTATATTAAATAGAAATGATTTAAACATTAATTCAAAAGCTAGAAGCTGACAGAAAGAGATAATTTAACCATATACTGTGAATAAGAAACATATTTTAGATTCAAATAATTAAATAATTCTAAAGTGAAAGGGTGGAAACAGAAATTCTACACACATGGTAACTAAAAAATGATGAAAGTGCTTATACAAATTACCCCAACTCTAATAGGATTACTTATAATTATCCTACTACACCCCTAGGGATAGCAAACTAACTAGACTGTATTGAAAATAAAAAAGACGTTTTAAATGATGAAGTGGTCGATTCATCAGGGAGATATGACAATTAGAAACATATATGCACCTAACAACAGAGTCCCAACATATAGAATGTACATATAACTGACAAAAAGGGAAAATAGACTATCCAAAAATAAATAGCTGGAAACTTCAGTAACTTATTTTTATAACAAATAAAAATAGAAGACAGAATCTTAAAAAGGAAATAGAAAACTTGAATAACATAAAGAACCAGCTAGACCTAATACACATCTCTAGAATACTGTACTCAAAAGCAATAAAATGCCAATTATTACCAGAGTACATGGAAAATTTTCTATTATATAACATGTTTGGCCATACCAGCTTTAATGAATGTTAAATTATAAGAAAGTTCTCTGACAACGGTGATATGAAATTAGAAATGAATAACAGAGAAAAGTTTGAGAAATTCATAAATATAAGAAAATTAAACAATACACTTAACAAATGTGGCAGATAAAATATCATACACAGATTATTCATACTTTCATTTTCTAATTTCATTTTATTTGGGAAAAAGTACACACACACAAAAATACCAAAATTGATGAAGTGCAGATAAAGCAGTGCTTAAAGAGAAACGGATAGCTCTGATTGCCTATATTAAAAAGAACAAAGGTGTTAAAGATCTTCTACCATAATGAACTAAAAAAGAAGAGCAAGTTGAAACCAAAATAAGCAGGAGGAAGAAAATGTGTATATATATATATATGCACACATTTTCTTCCTCCTGTTTATATATATATGGAGTACCCCACCAAAATGGAATTAATTTATTTAAAATTGTGTATTTATTCATACATATGTAAACTAAAGTCACTTGCAAAGTACTCTCCCTTTGATGCAGTACACTTGTGGAGATAATTTTTCCACTGCTCAAAACAGTTTTTGAACTTGTCAATTTTGATGCCTTTTAGTTCTTCTGCCATTTTTTGTTTCCTCTCTTCCACATTTGGCAAAACATTTCTCTTTGAGGACTTTTTTCAGCTGGGGAAACAGAAAACGTCACTCGAATGAGATCAGTTAAATAGGGAAGGTGGGGTACTAGGGTCATGTCATTTTTAGTCAAAAACTGTTGAACACTCAGTGTGGTGTGAGTGGGTTGTTCATGTAAATCACTAAATGGGCAAATGCACTGAAAGAATCTCTCCACTTCAAAAAACAAAAAAAAAATCACTGAAGTCAAATGCAGTCTTTAACAACAACTCATGTTAGTATGTTGATACTGATTGATTCCTAGAAAACTTACCTAGAGGGGGTAGCCTGTACTACAAGGATACCCTCCCCACAAAATAATTTTGGGTTGTATGAGTCCCCTTCTTGTATATATGAGGAAATACATGAAATAAAGCAAAATAATAAATAAGTAGGTTCTTTGCAAATGTTGACAAACATTTAAGCTATGCCAGCTTAGGAGGTAAAAGAAAATACATAATAAAATCAACAATGAAAAAATTAACATTACTACTGAATTTATAAAACTAAAAATTATTATAAAGAAATACTATGAGCAATTATATGCTTGCTTGAAAATTAGATATCTCAAATGAAATGACCAAGTTTTTAGCAGGGCACAAAATTCTGAAACTGACTAAAAACACATAAAAATATCTGGACAGACATATAACAAATAGAGATTGAATTAGAAGATTTAATAAATGAAATGATCTCTCATGGACATAAATTAGAAGACAATTTTTTGAAGACTGTAATATCCACCAAATTGATCTACATATTTAATTTAATCTAAATCAGAATCTCAGCCATCCTTTCTTCTCTTTTGCAGATATTGGCAAACTTATCCTAAATTGCATATGGAAATGCAAGTGACCCAGAATAATCAGAATATCTTTAAAAAGCAAAACAAATTTGGGAATCTCATACTTCCCCACTTCACCATTTAAAGCTAAATGGTGTACCCATTAAAACTAAATGGTGTACCCACTACACCATTTAAAGCTACATTAACTAAAATTGTGTGTGGTGCTCATATAAGGATGGATGACATATAAATCAATGGAAGAGACTAAAAAATCTAGAAATAAACTCTTAACAATTTTCACAAGTGTGCCAAGAAAATACAATTGGCAAAGAATATTCTTTCTAAAAAATGTTGCTGAGACAACTGCATATCCATATGCAAATGAATGACTTTGAAATCCTACTTCACAATGTACAAATAATTAACTCAAGATAGATCATAGATCTAAAGTTAAGTGCTAAAACTATAAAAGTCTTGGAAGAACTCATAGGAGCTAATCATTGGGACTTTAGATTTGGCAATGGCTTCATGGATATGACACCAAAATTACATTCGTTCGAAAAATAACCCAGATATATTAGACTTCTTCAAAATTAAAAACTTTGTTCTGCAACTGATAACATAAAAAAGTAAGACGACAACACAAACAATAGGAAGAAATATTTTCTAATAATATATCTGATAAGGGGAAAGTATATGCAATATAGTTTTTAAAAATCACAATAATAAAGGAGAAATAACTCATTTTTAAAAAAGTGAATTGTCATTTTACATAAGACTATATACAAATGGTCAATAAGCACATGAAAAGATGCTCAACATTAGTAGCTGTTAGAAAAATGCAATTCAAACCCACAATGACATACCACTTCACAACCACTATGATGCCTATAATAAAAAGACACTAACGAGTGTTGGTAAGGAAGTAAAAAAGTTAAAACCATCAGCCATTGCTAGTAATGTTGTAAAATGACTCAGCCACTCTGAAACAGTTTGCTCATTTCTAAAAAGGTAAACATATTGTTATTTCGTGATACAGTAATTTCAGTTATAGGTTTATAACTAAAACAAATTAAAACATATGCCTATGCAGGAACTTAAACACAAACGTTTACAACAGCATTATTTATAATAGCCTAAAGTGGAACAATTCAATGTCCACCAACTGATTAATAGATAAACACAATTTGCTATTTACATGCAATGGAATGTAACCTGGCCACAAAATGAATGAATTACTAATACATGCCACAACGTGGGTGAACCTTGAAAACATGCTAGATAAAAGAAATCAGTCAAAATATTGTATATTGTATGATTTCATTTACAGAAAAGGTCTCAATTAACAAATCTATGTAAACAGTAGTAGTTGCCAGGAGATAAGAGAAGAAGAAAATGGAGAATGATTACTAATAGTTACGTGACTTCTATTGGGGGTGATGAAAATATTTAAAAATGAGTTCATAGTATGATTGCATAACTTTGTAAATATAATAAAAATCATTGAATTTATACTTTAAATGAGTAACTTTGGGTATGTATGTAATATTTCAAAGGTTATTATAAAAATAATAGGTAGCAGAAATAAGATTCAAATGTAGATCTTACTACTGTTTTATTCCGGTGTACATACCATAGTAACTCTATGGATTTTTCTAGCTTTCAGGTTTACGCTAAGAAAATCACTATACATCTTTCAGAAGATGGCACTTTCACTTTACCTTAGGCCTTTTTACATTCAGACATGTCCATCTTCTCATTCTGTTTTTTCATGAGGACTTGTGAAATTGGATTACATGATCTTCTATTACTGTCCCTGTGTATTGGAGGAGAAGGCTTGTGATCAAAAAGTGTAGTAGATGTGACTAAATTCACAAATTTTAAGACTGGCAGATAAAGTTGGTCACATATTTTTAGTGCCCTGTACCACATTTGCTTGGCTTACCTGTACTTTTGCAGTTGTGGTTGACAGGACCCATGAATTGAAGCAGTGTCCCTTCTCAAGTCCTCTCAACATCCCATCTTTCAGTTCTTGGGTTGAGGGAATTATTTTTCAAAGCTCGGGCAGCTTTTCAGCCTCTTCAAGTTAGAGCAGAGAATTTACATGCTGAAACGACCTCACCTGAAAGTCATGGGAGTCATGGCTAAATGGTTAGGTGTTCATTCTTCAGAATTAGAATTCTAAGGCACAGGTTTACCAGAGCATGCAGGGAGGGACCCAGTTGCCCTCAGCAATAAGTTCAATAATTAAGTTGTGTTTTCTTTTCATCATTCCATGCTTCTCTCTTCCTGTTCTTTATCTGCTCTCTGCTTCCTTACAACATACTTCAAAAATAAGCTTATGCATTCTAATCATTTTCTCAGACTCGGCTTTTCTGAAAAATATAAACTAAGGCAGAAATAAATATGAGTAATTTGTAAATCTGTCACAATCAAGATGCCTTCTCAAAATATTGTATTGGCACCATGGTAAAAACATATGTTTTTACCTTGGATTTACATCCATTTTTTCCCGTGCCTATTTTATTTTTTGTTTCTGTATGGACTGAATTATTGCTTCATATAACTTCATATATACCATATTGGCAGTAGTTGAAAACAGATATCTGATCATGTTTTCTTCACAAATTTTGCCCATTAAAAATATTTTTTTGCACGTGGTCAGGGATATTTCAGTGTCCTTTAAAAATAATGTCATATATATATTTCTTTAATCCATCTATAAGTTGGAGAGGGCAACCCCTAATTCTGAAGTCCATCTGGCTACTTCTCCAGGCATCTATAACTGTGTCTGCATTGACGATGAATGTAAAAATAGAAGAGGAAAAAAAAAAAAGCACATTTTGATCTTAGAAGACTACATTTGTTTTGAGGCCTTATGAATCTTGAAAATGATGCATTTACACTCCAGACAAATCAAGCTAGCTCTACAATAATTATTTGTTTTGACTTTAGAAATTGACTGCATTATGAGCACTTTCATTGAAAGGTGAATACAAGAGTACCCAGAGGCCTTTTTAATGGAGCTACAATTAGATGAAGCTATATTATTCTTTACCATGCTGTGTTTCGCATTAGTTGGTGATCAAAAGAAAAATTCCAAGGAAGATCAGTAGGATGCAAGATTGATTACAGACTGATTCAGCAGTGTAATCACTAGCTAGTGCAATCTCAGCATGAATGGAGTCCCCAGAGAGCCAGTTGCTATCTGATAGCACTACAGAAGGGAGAAATCAAATGACTTCTAGAATGTAGATTGCTTTGGGTTGCATTAAACAGGAAAGGATTATATCTCACACTGTCATCCATCCTGGCATCTGAGAAGAGTGCATCTAAAACATCTCATCTTCACAGAAGGTATACATCATCTTTGTTGCAAGCCTGATTCAGCAACTCCCAGGAAGAAAGGAAAGCTGCACAAGTGCTTTGTGAAAACAGTTGTCATTAATTATAGTGTGTTTTTGTTGCTTCTTGTCAAGGACGTAAGACTAATTTTTCAATTTACATCTCTAATGTTGGTCATTCTCCTTTAATACTATAAATCCAAAACATAGCATTTCCTGTTTACAACAATCATGACAATAACCGTTGAAGGACATTGAGAAACACAGAAGCAGCAAAAAAGGGAGTACTCAAGACTTAGAAACTGGTTCTAGGTCTGCTAAAATCTGGCTGTGTGACTGTAAATTATTTAATGTACCTCGGTCTCAATCACTCATCTTAAAATGGAATAACCATATTTGTAATTTCTGAAAGCAAGCGATCTGGATTTTATAGTTTTTCAATTTTTCCTCGACTTAGGATTCTACAAATTATTACAAATATATAAGTTTATAACACAATGTAGGTTTTTTTTTAACACTGCTGAGACAAAACAACTATTGAATAATTCACATTTGTATTCTAAATCTCTTTTGTCCACTGATTAAATAACTTGAAGTTTAGTATGAGGAAGAGAGTAACAAAACTTTTCCAAAAAATAATGACATAGAAAGCATATTACTGGAACGTCAAATCAAATCTATGGTAGTCAATCTTAGGCAAACGTGAAGTAGAATATATATATATATATATACACACACACACACATACATACACACACACATATACTAATCATTATATATTATTATATTATTACCTACATATATGTAATTTCTTTTGACAAGATCTAAAGTAAAATATTTCTTGATTCTTCTGGGCTAATCCCAAATCCACAAGAGAATCCAGATGATGGTTATTATGAGCACATTGATGTTGCATTGCAAGTTCTTTTCTAGATACAAAGAAAACAAACTGAACTTGACAAATTGTCTAGGACAGGAGATGGTTTCATCATAACTAAGATCCTTTACAGTGAATAACAAACGGCAATCAGTGTTACTCTAGATTTTCTTTTGAATTGTTGTCTCTAAAGAGAAATTTAGAATAGTTTACATGGTTTTATATCTAGACCCCATGTGTATTCTAGTTTTGCTAGACACCTTCAATAGCTTATATTAAAATTCAGTGTTTTTATAATCTGTGTTCCTGTATTTTATAAATATTCATTAACATTCTCTGGGTTACTCAAAATTATTTTATTATTTTATTTATTTTTATTACAACAAACTCTACAATCCTTAAGAGGATAACAAAAGAGAAATATGAGCAATTTTATATCACAGATTTCAAATATCAGATGAAATGAATAAATTCCGTGAGAAAAACAAGATCCCAAAACTAATTTCAACACAATTAGATAACTTGAATAGTACTGTTTGTTTTAGAGATATTGAAAAGATTGTTATAAAGCATCTATCAAAAGGATTCCAAGATCCATGCATTCATTGGTGAATTTTTCCAAATAGTTAAAGAAAAATTAAAACTACTCTTTCAGAATCACTTTCAGAAAATATAATAGGGAACATTTTCCAATGCATTAAGCAGACCAGCATTAATTTGATACTAAATATTTGACAAAAAGTATTACAAGAGCAAAACACTCAGAAAAATATCTGTCAATAAAATAGCTGCAACAGTTCTCATAAAAATACCAACAAATCAAATTTGACTATATTTAAAACATATCGCAGGCAAGTCATTTTTTATTCAATTAACGCAAGAATGTTTCATTATTTAAAATCAATCAATGTAACTAATCATATTCACAGCCCAAGAAAAAAAATGAGATTATTTATTTTTATTTTTATTTTTGAGTAGGAGTCTCACTCTGTTTTCCTGGGCTGGAGTGCTGTGGCATGCTCACAGTCACAGCAGCCTCAACCTGCTGGGCTCAGGCGATCCTTCCACCTCAACCTTCCAAGTAGTTGGAACCACAGGCGTGCACCACCACGCCCAGCTAATTTTTTGATTTATTGTAGAGACGAGGTCTTGCCAAGTTGCCCAGGCTGGTCACAAACCCCTGGAATCAGGTAACCCTCTCGCCTCGGCCTCCCAAAGTGCTGGGATTACAGGTTTGAGCTACTGCACCCAACTTTTTTTTTTTTCTTTTTTCCAGGGGAATGCTGGGTAGCTTTATTTACTGCTTTTGAAAGTAATCTAGTTTAAATGAGATAGTTTAAATAGATGTAGGAAAACTATTTGACAAAATTCAACCTCAATTCATAATTAAAACTTTCAGAAATTTGGTTGAAGGAACACTATAACCTGATAAATTGTATCTACAAAATCCTACATCTAACATAATTTTAATGATGAAAGACTAAAGAATTCCCTTCTGGGATCAATAACAAACATAGAATGTAGAGTGTCAATACCTGTATTCAGTGCATTACTGGAAGTCCTTTCTAGTGTAACAAGGAAAGAAAAAAAAAGCAATAAATATATAAAGTAAAAAGGAATAAATAAAACTCTTTACAGATGATGACTATGAATAGAATTTTGTTTAGCAACTTGTAAAGATTCAAAAACTAGCAACTGACTTTATCAACTCTTAAAATACAGGGTTAATTTATCAAACATAAATTTTATTTATATTCTATCAATAAACAATTGACAATCCCAATTCTAAAACGGTTCTACTTATACTTTCTCCAATAAAAACAGAAATATTTGAAATAAATCTAACAAGATATATACAACATTGGTATGCTAAAAACTATCAAATGCTGGTAAAAATAATGCAAAGATAATGACCATAAGTAGAGAATATGCCTAATTTCTATATAAACTCAAAGTTGTTATAGGTCAACTCTTACCAAATTAATTTAAAACACATAAAATTGTATAACAGCTTTTAATCAAAGAGTGAATGTATTGCATGAAAATTCAAAATAGTTCTAAGAAAGATACAAATATAATTCATATTTCTGTAGTAAATATTTTATTACACACACACAGGTTGTGATTTTAAATTTTAAAACTTTCATAAAAATGTATTTTCTCTTGTTTCAATCAGAGCCAGAAGGTTTAGAAAAATACAAGCTTGAAATGATCTTTTCAGGCTGCTTGTCCTGTGTCTCTCTGATGATGTAAAATGCAAAGTAGAGATTCAACTTGAATTTCTACATTATCATGAAGCCTTTCAATAGCTGACTCTTTCTCCTAAAATGCAAACACATGTCTGTTCTACCTTAGTCATCAGTGTTTTGTCAAATTCTAGGGTCATATTTTGATAGACACATTGTCTAAAAATGTAAAAGTTATGTTTTATTTTGTAATACAGTAGAAGTTGGCAAATATGGAATGAAGAATGCTATAGCACTAATTTTTCATATCTGTGTTCCTCATATTTTGTCTGGAATTGGGATTCTTGAACAACAGAAATAAAGTGGACATTCTTTTTAAGAGCAGTATTTTGGACATTGTATAAGACCCAATATAGTATCTGCTTTGTGTACCAGCTAGCTTTTATTGCTTCTGATAAATTTTATGAATAAATCATTTGAAGATTAAAAAATTTAGTTGACCTATAATAATTATGATGTACAGTATCCTATTTCAATACATGTATACGTGAACCATAATTTTCTAATTAGAGTAAGAGTGATATATATATTATTGTTGTTCGGGTCTCATTCTGTCACCTAGGCTGTAATGCAGTGGCACAGTCACAGCACAACACAGCCTTCAACTCCTGGGCTCAAAGGATCCTCCTGCTTCAGACTCCTAACTAACTGGGACTACAGGAATGCACACCATGCCCAGTTAATATTTGTATTTTTTGTTATTGTTGTGACGAAATCTTGCTATGTTGCCCAGACTGGTCTCAAATGCCTGGGCTCATGCAATCCTCCCACCTTGGGATCCCAAAGTGTACGGATTACAGAGGTTAGTCACCAGGCCCATGCCTAAAGTTATAATGTATAAGATTTTACATAGCAGAAATCATGCTAATAAAATGAATTAGTATGTCTATCAAACCTCACTTCAGTGAGAAGTGTGTTTACACACATTATTTATACAGTACTTCAGAGTGCCTTAACCAAATAGTTGTTTGTTTTTCTCATGTTCTATAACAGATTTTTGTAAACAAGCATTTTTGGATGAGTGGAACAGAAATACAATGATTCCAAGGAACAAAGCGTTTGTAATTTTCAGTTGCATATCTGTGATATCTTAAGGATAAATTCTATCTTTAGGGTCTCAAGACGGCTGCTACAACATCAGTTACTGCATCTGTTTTCTAGTCTGAATGAAAATGTCAAAACATGAAAGAACAATATAGCCTATAAAGAGGAGAACACAACTTAACCTATCCTTGTAACTCACTTAATAGATCATCCCTGGTTGCATGGGGGAAGAAAGTATAATTTTTGAAGAAGCAATAGCAGGATCTTTTACAAATATATAATCAGAATCGAGAATTTGAAAGGCATGTCTTTGTGTTCTTGGTTACCTATTTTGAAATTTTCACCCTAAATGGTAGGTACTAATTTTGTATTTTTCACTATTTTGAAAATCTGAAGTAGCATAAGTAACTTACAGATGAGCATGTAGCTAATAAGTAGCAAATTTCGGACTTGAATCTAGTCTTCTGAGTCTGAGACCTGAGTTATACAAAAAAAAGGATGATTCTATTTTATTCTGTCACCTTATAATAAGAAAAATGAAAATCAAAGAAGAAAAGAGAGTTGAATTGTGAAGAAACTCTCTGGCTTTGGTTAACAGAAATTTTCAGAACAGCACAAACTTTTGGAAAGAACCTTGACACTAATTTGATACAAATGTGAGACTTCAATGATGCCTCTGTAGAATAGCAACCCAAAGGCAATATTAAATCTTTATCCATTAGATTCAACTTCGGTGTTCTGCAAAAATTTTGCCCCTAAAGTAGATTCCAATAAACAAGACTGATTTAGTCAGCAAGGACAAGGCAACACTGATGCTACCACCATCCTTCAAAACTATGCACAATTGCACATTATTATTTTCCTGTACCCAGCTTTCAACATAAGTCTTAAGAGTCTGTATGTCAGCATAATGTGAGCACTGCATCACTAGTCTAGCTACAAATTTTCTTCCTAGGAAAATAAATGGTGTTTATCTTTCCTGTTATTTCTGACCCTTCTTTGGTTGACCTCTATATTGCATTTTGTTCTAAAGAAGATTCACACCTTGAAAAGGGATAGGTGTGTATTTGATAACAGCAGACTGTGCTAGTGTTTGCCTTTCCCTCTAAATCATAATTTCAAATTAGCACACCACTTTATTTCATAACTGTACATGGAACTATTTCTTGTGGTTTACATACGTTTAATTTTTAATACTTACATTTCTTCAGCTCTTTATAGCAATGCAGGTGGAGTTTTAGTCTATATTACAAACTCATTTGATTATTGGCACATTTAAAATCTCACTCCTTTTACAATTTTTCTCAGAGAATATATTGCTGTGATTTTATTGACAGTCTTAATATATAATTTCTACCCTTATTCTCTGTATTTTCACAGCTTTAATACAGATATTTTTCATTATGTGCCTCTTTGCCTACTGGATTTATGTAATGATTTAGTAGAAAGGTAGTATACCCAGAGTTAGGAAACCTGGGTAAATATTCTAGTGTCACTTATTAGTTAAAGATCCTTGGGAAAAATAACTTAAGGTCTTAGTCTTCTGTTCTTCCTCTACAATAAAATGATAGTTATGCCAGTCCTACCTGCTACATATGGATGTTTCAAAAATTGTATGTATATAAAATTGTCATATACTGTAAAAGACTATATATGCAACATATATTATTTTAGTATTTATAACTGTATGTAATACTTATCTAATTCTTGCCCTACAATGTAAGAGCATCTCTGAAGATTGCACTTCATCTTGACAAAGAAAAATTTAGGACTTTCTCCTGAAATATTTTAGATATAACTTATGTCTATAGATTTTTTTGTTGATCATTATTTCAGTTTAGGCAGTAAGGCACTTAAAAACATTAATTTGCCTTTTATTGTCCTTGATGAAACTTTTATCAAATAAAATGTATTGAAATTTTATTTAATATAACTCTAAGATTTAAAAAATTATTCTTCTCCTTGCCACGCTTCTTGGAGGATATAGAATAATCACAACATTGAGACAATTGTCATAATGAAGGATTAGAAAAAACACCACAAGAATACAGATGGAAGGTGATTGATGGTTAAGTTAATGCCAAGATAGTGTAAAATTAAAAAAGAAGCAACTATAATCAGAATTGACTAAGCAGGAACTTTCTTCATAAAGACATCTGAGCTTATTTTGGAAATTTTCTTAGGCAAATGACAGTGTTTGGTCACTTGATGAGTTATTGGGAATGATTACATCAGTCACACCTCTGAATTGTTCACAGCACTGTGCCCAAAGTTAAGGCATTCAAAATAACTTGGTAACATATATTTGGAGCAGTTACACAGTAGAATCATGATTACATTTTAAAAAATAAACACTAAGACAAAACACCGAAAGGTTAAATATGATCATATTGAAATGTTTTTTGCATATGTAGCTGACCTAGTTCTCTTTAATTAGTAGAAAACTTCAAAGCACTTTGAAGCCTGATATGTACTGGAATAGCTATTTGGTGCATTGCTTTTTCACAGTACTTTGGCTACTTTTGTCTTATAACTTCATTAAATAATCCTTTCCTTTTTAAAATTGTTGACATCCCTGTTTTTTTCATTAAAAAAAAAATTGAGAACATTTGTTCTTCTTATGTTGTCTTTGAAAAACGGACCAAAGAGTTCATATGATAAAACTTAAATAAGCCTTTGGCAGGTCTGGAAAAATAGTTGGTAGTTTTGAAACTGTGATGTTAACACACATCTTTTGAGGATAAAATAGCACTTCATAAATTATTCTTAAAATTCCACAGAACAAATAAACAAAGTGAATCATATAGAAGTTTGTAAGATATGCAGACTTTGACACTTTTTATGGAATTTAGATTTTTTTAGTCATTTGGTGCCATCATCTTCCTAGAATGGAGGATATATTATGCTTCTATAGTGTTTAATAGACTTACTGATATTTTCTACCTCTGGCATGAAGTTCAAGTCCTAAGCAAGAAATATAAATACCAGAAATAGCATTCTATATCGCTTATATTTCTGAAACACCTGATGATGTTCAAGTTAGTATCCTCTACTTGGAATACCTTTGCCAAATTGATCTCCCAATCAAACTCCTGTTTATCATCTAAAACACTTATAAGAATGTTATCTCCTGTCCTCTTCCTTTCCTGATATTCTTCAGATTAAGTTAACCAGTCCTTGCTCTAAGCTACCTCTAAACTTTGTTCATGCTTAACAGAAAGAATGACTAATTATGTTTAGAAACTTCAGCAATTGCTGCCACGAATAAATCTTGTTATCCATCCTGAGTTCAACAGATAAAATTCCAGCTATGCCCTTATTCATGTTCCGCATAGTTTTACCTCTTAACTAACCTTTGTCATTTACCCCATAACCACAAACCTGGAGTGAACTCAGCCAAGAGTTTTAGCCATATAATTTCCCAGGGAGTTAATTTTATCTTATTTTATATGAACATTTCTTTTATTCATTAAATCTGTCTTTTATGTTCTCAATCACATACTCACTCACCCATTCCCCTTAGTTACATAAACATTGCCTCTCAAACCAGAACTATGGCCTTTATTTTATTTACTGCCCAAACTACCACTTTTAATTTGGTCAGTGATCCATCAGAAAACGTCTAAAAGATTAGCTTAGGCTAACTTTCAATTTCTTTGTGGTCATCTTTGGATCATGTGGCTCACTCTGTCATAGCAGTAGAAGACATAAAGTGATATTCAATGGGAACTAAATGTCTTAGTCAACATGTAACATTTTATTTTCCTCAAATGTGAGTCAAGTAAGTTACCTGATCTCACCCATTTGTAAGTGGCTGGAAAGGGTAGACATTTACGTACCTGGAAGGGAAGAATTGTGTATCAGTGAGCAGTAGTAACATCTGACACATATTCTCCTTCTACTTTTGTTTTTAGGCTTTTATATCACCCTTACTACTAAGTTCATTATTATTTTACTTCATAATTGTTTATAATTATTTCAGTCCTCCTTTACTAGCTCTTCAGTTTATGACAAGCCTAATGATATCTTACTTAAATTTTTTGACTCTAAGTAATTGAATTTTTCTGGTCAGCTCTTTTCTCTATACTCTTTTTCAACTTCTTCACTGGTACTTTCTCTTTTACCCACCTTTTAATGTGCATGATCCTAAGGTACTATTCCAACACCTCTTTTTTCCCCCTATGTCAGTTACTTACTTGGTTTTACCATTTATGTATTCCTTGGTGACTTTCACGTTTGCATATGTAGTTCTATTCATTTGACTCCAGATCTCATGCTTCTTGCATTAAGCAATGTTTCACATTTATGCGCACACCATGAACTCATATTCGTTAGACCACAAGCTCAACTCAACAAATTCATCAAACTCAATCAATTTTTAGTATTTTTTAAAAAATTTTATTTTATAATACTGAATAGATTCATGTAAACCATAATGTAATTTCTCCTTTCACATTGCCTGAGCCTGTGGGTTCGAGACAGGCCTGGGCAACTTGGCGAGACCTTGTTTCTACAATAAATAAAAAATTAGCCAGCTGTGGTAGTGTGCACCTGTAGTTCTGGCTATTTGGGAGGCTGAGATATTGCGGGAAAAAAAGAGAGACCATGACACCGAGGCTGTCTTAGGAGGCAGAATTTTATTAGCGTCTATGTGACTCAGTGAGATTATGCTCCAAGGCTGAGCAATCCGGAGAAAGAAGAGAAGGGTTTTATATGTTAGTATAGGTAAAGGAGGGGGTCGAGTTGTATGGATACACATTTTTTTAGAATCTGCAAGGTTATAATCAGCAGAAACAGTTTTTCAAATAACAAGTTGTTTACAGGATATACATGACAAGCAGGGGCCGTAAACAGATAACTACAAAGAGAGGATGCAGGGGTAAGTTTGTGAATCGATTACTATTTTGCTTTGACAGGAAAGCGGCTTGCGGCTATCTGGTTTTTTTGTTTTACGTTCCCATGTCTAGCATGTGTGGAGCTTGCAGGTTGATTTAAAAAAAAAAAAAATAAGTTTAACTGTTTTCAGTCCCTCTCTGCCACATTCCCCCCTTTGATGCTCAATCCTTTATGGGTTAAAGAGCATCATTTTCAATTTGGTGTATTTACATTATGTGGGCTGCAGTTTCTCGTTCAACAACTGTTTTTACAAACTTAGAGATAGAGTTTATAATTATTGGGGCTATGCAAGGGAGGACAAGACAGGATTCGAACAATAGGACTACAGGTCCAATAATGTACTTAAATTCTACCAGACCCAAGAACATGTCTTTAAACCAATTGACAACTTTTATGCCATGCCATTTTTGTGTTGGGACATGGGCAAGCTTTCTAATACTAGTGGCTATATCAGTTATAGCTTTACTATTATTCTCTATTTGCAAGCAACAGTCAGAGCTATTAAATTTACCACATACTCCTCCTTCTTCTGCTAGCAGTCCAAATCTAAGCAATTCTGATAAATGGCGGCACTCGTTTAGACTTATTGTTGAGCAGCAAGTTCAAAAGTCATGGCTGTTTGGTTAGTTATAATTTCTAAGACAGCTTATAATCCGATAATGTGATTCAGCATATATATAGGTGTGCAGTATTCCCAACTTTCATTTTGTGCCTATGTAGCCGGGCCATAAGTATTTATAATTTTCTGGGGTGGCCATTTGTCATTTTTTCAAACCTGGGTCCCTCCTACATTAAAAGTTTGATTAAAAGATTGAGAAATCTGGGTTTTGAGCTTTTCATAAAGGGGAACACTCAGTTCATCTCCTTTCAGGTTAGGCAGAAGAAGAAGTCCTGGCTGGATTATTTCTATGGTACATGTGCCTTTCCATAATGCTGGGAGTTGTGTATATGCAACCTTTCCACATACCCTGGGGGCTCTCCAGAGGTCTGGATTTACAGAGGACAGGTTTGTCCAGCTTTGACTTATAATGGGGATACCTTGAAATGGGTTAGTTGTTCAGAGGATAGTACTGTAGTTATTTATAGTTTGGGTAACAATAGCACATTGAGAAGATTTAGTTGCATAAGTAAGTGCCCAATACCAAAGAGGCCTTATTGACCACCAGGTTTGGTGGGTTGAATACCAGTATAATATTCTTTTGCAAGGAATTTTTTCTACCTATTGAGTATAAACAAAACCGGCTCTGCTTAAGCAGTCTTCTCCAATTATTTTTTAAGAGAGGACCCATTTTGGGGGTAGCTTATCTGTTCTAACAGTTGAAGGGTTATTCCATTTAAGGAGCTTGTATGCATTAAGACTAGTCCTCTTCCGCAGTCATTTTTCAGTCATTAGGGTTCCTCCACATACTCAACAATTGGTGACACCAAGTGTCCAGACTATGTTTTTAGCTAAATTTATAAACAGATTTTGGTCTCCTATGGTTGAGAAAAGGGTGTTAGCTTCAATTGTTGGATAGCTGGGGGAGTTATAAATTGTACAACTTCTTTACGTAGTTCCTTGGCTTTTGGTGAAGGGGTGAGATTCCAACAGGCCCAATTTGTGTTACCGAGGTTAGAACAAGGTTCAAGGCAATATTTGGTGTACTGGTGGCCTTGTTTTGCTAATCCAGTAATGTACAACTGACCATTATGGGTACAGATATGTTTGTTGGTATAACAGACTTCTGGCCAGGACAAATAACGATGGGAAACATTTATGTTCGACCAGATAGTTTCTATGCATTTACATGCTGAGTTTGTGGGGGAAGCAAAGGACACCCAAATTAGTTAGAAGTGTACAAAAGCACAAGAAAGCTTCCCATTATAAGAAGGAACAGAAATGCTAGTGAGACTTTTTCTCAACATGTCCAATTTGTAGGGGTCGATTTTGCCAGTCCTATAGCAAATAAAATGACAAACAGTATAGCAATTGGCAAGTACAAAGGCTGGCAAAACTAGGCATGTAATTTTAGAAACAATGGCTTATCTGTAGGTGTTGATTTCATTGGATCCTCAAGCTTCTGCTGTGCATAGATCAGCCAGCATCTGGTGTGTGGCTGAAGCAAGGTTGATGGGTCCTCAAGTTTCCGCCATGTGTAGACTAGTCAGCCCTGGAGTGGCTACAGCAGGGCCTAGGGAATCTGTTTTGGGTTTTTCGTTGGCCTCAGTGACTTCCCAGAGGGTCAACTTAAGATAAGTCAATGGGTTTGTGGTGCACTCCCAGTCCAAGGAGGAAGGTTTAACTGTGCTGTAATGGATCCAGGGTACTATTTTGGCTACCTTTACTGCAGTCAGGATAGACAAAAGAACAGTGAATGGGCCCCTCCAGAGGGTTTTAGAGGCTGTACATGACATTCTTTAACCCATACCATACCACCTGGTTTAAAGGAATGGGCATTAGTAGTTAAACTAATTAGTAAACTTTCTCTGACTTGATGTTGGATGGCATTTAAGGCTTAACCCAAGACTTCCATTTGTTGTGTTAGAGTAAGATTTCCTAACTTTTTAAAGTCTTCCTGAATGCCCTTAACAAGAGGGGGTGGCCGCCCATAAAGTATTTCAAAAGGCGAGAAACCTGTTTGTTTTGTGGGGCTAAACCTTACCCTTAGAAGGACTATTGGCAGAAGTTGGAACCAGCCTAAATGAGTCTCTTGGCATAGTTTGCTTGGTAGTGATTTTTAAGTCCAGTTCATTCGTTCCACCTTTCCTGATCTTTGTGGTCTATAAGCTGCACGGAGCTCCCATTCAATTTGTAGTCCTTTCGCCATAAGCTGCACTACCTCGGCTACCATGCCCATCCATTGTTCACCCCTATAGTGATTGGGAGTCCAAACTGAGGAATGTTTTTTTTAACAAGAGTCAGGTCACTTTGGTGGCTTTCTCTGTCCTTGTGGGGATGGCTTCAACCCATCCCGAGAAAGTACACACAAAAACAAGGAGATATTTGTAACCTCAGCAATGTGGGAGTTCTATAAAGTCCACGATAAGATCCTCAAAGGGTGCTTCCCCAACATGTTGCACTCCGGGGGAGACTTTGGGTCCCTGCTGCGGGTTATTTGGAACACAAATTATACACTGTTCACAGAGAGTCAGGGTGTGTGTCCCTTGGTGAAACTGCCTGACACCTACTGGAGTCAATGATTTTGGAATTGTTATTCGGCTGTCTTGAAATTTCCACTATCCAGTTTGTAAGTAGTGTCCCATTTTGGTTTTAAGCCATGTTTTCTCATTTGGCATGTAGCAAGGGCTCCAGTTTGTCAGCGGGCTAGGAAGCAGCACTGTGATTATTGGAGTCATTTTGACAGTTTCTTTCATTGCTGCAAGCTTTCCTTCTTGATCTGCTTTGCAATTTCCTTTGGCAGTTATTGCATCTCCTTTTTGATGTCCTCGGCAATGTATGACTGCTATTGTTTTTGGTGCCCATACAGCATCTAGAAGCTCTAGAATTTCCTTGCCATATTTTATGTCTTTTTCCCCTAATTAAACCTCTTTCTTTGTATAAGGCCCCATGCACATGTAAGGTAGTAAAAGCATACTTGGAGTCTGTATAGATATTAGTACATAGCCCTGTGGCTAAGTAGAGGGCTTGAGTGATCGCAATGAGTAGAGGGCTTGAGTGATCGCAATGAGTAGAGGGCTTGAGTGATCGCAATGAGTCCTGCTTTTTGAGCTGAAATTACTATCGGCAGAGGTTCTGCCTCTATCGTAGAGTTTAAAGTTACCACCAAATAACCCGTTAAGTGCTCTCCCCCCTGTATGAAGCTGCTCCTGTCCATGAAGTACTTGACTTCAGGATCTTGGAGGGGCTGGTCTGTTAAATCTGGATGGCTAGATAACCCTTTATTTATTATTTCAATGCAATCATGGTCTGGCCATCCTGGCTCTACAGGTAGTGTTTGCCAGGTTTAAAGTCTTTACTACCTGTAGGTGAATGCATGGGTTTTCACAGAGCAGTCCCTGATATTTGACCATTCGAGCATTGGTTAGCCAGTATTGCCTCTTGTATTCTATTAAATTTATCACAGCAAGAGGCACCCTGGTAGTTAGTTTGTCAGCTTCTGTTGTCAGGAGTGCTGTGGTTGCCAGGACTTGTAAACAAGGCGGCCAGCCCTGAGACACAGAATCTAATTGTTTGGATAAATATGCCATGGGTCTATGCCATGACCTCAGCATTTGAGTTAAGACCCCTACCACAATTCTAGTGAATTCATGCATGTATAGAAAGAAAGGCTTAGTCACATCTGGGAGACTCAGACCAGGTACATTGGTGAGGTCCTGTTTAATCTGTTTGAAGGCCTGTTGTTGAACCTTTTCCCATAACAGAGGCTCCCATTCACCACACCTGCTTATGGATTCATAGAGGGGTTTTGCCATGATGTAAAAGTTAGGTATCTAAATTCTACAGAACCCTGCAGCCTCTAGAAATTCCTGGATTTGACGCTGGGTAGCTGGGACTGGAATTGAACACACAGTCTGTTTTCTTTCAGAGCCAAGTTGGTGCTGGCCTTGGGACAAATGAAAATTTAGATACCTAACTTTTTCCTGACATATCTGGGCTTTTTTCTTTGAGACCTTGTAACCTGCCTCCCATAGGAGGGTGAGCAGTTGCTGTGTCCCTTGCATATAGTTTTTCTTGAATGGTGCTGCCAGCAGCAAATCATTTACATACTGGAGCAAGGTATAGTCACACTGGTTTGCTGGAAAGGCTTTTAAATCCGAGGCTAGTGCCATACTGAAGATGGTTGGAGAATACCTGAACCCTTGGGGCAGCCAGGTCCAAGTTAACTGTCCCTTGGTGCTGTTTGCGGGTCCTCCCATTGGAAAGTGAACATCGGCAGGCTTCTTGGGGCCAGGTGGATGCAAAAGAAGGCATCCTTAAGGTCCAAGCAGGTGAAGAAAGCAGCTTCAGCAGGGATGAGACCTAGTAGTATATACGGGTTTGGGACAACGGGGTGTAGAGTGACCGCAACCTGGTTTACAGCTCGCAAATCTTGAACCAGCTAGTAGTCATCCATGCCTGACTTCTGCATTGGCAGCAGAGGTGTATTCTAAGCAGATGGACAAACCCGGAGGATTCCATAATGCAAAAGCCTTTCCAGGTGCTTGTGGATTCCTATATGTGCTTTCTGTTGGCTGAAGTACTACTGCCTCTGATGGACCAGCCCCATCCCCTGACTTTAGTTCCACAATCATGGGGGCTATATTTCTTGCCAATCCTGGAGGATTGTCCTCTGCCCACACTCCCAGTACTCGAAATGGCAACTTTGGGGCTTGTTGTGAGGAGTCTGTTAGGCTATAGAGTCGCCATTCCTCTTCCTGGGGGACAGTGAGGATTATGATTTCACCCTCTGGGCCTCTTAATTTCAAAGTTACATCATCAGGAGAATCAAAGGTTATTTGAGTTCAAAGCTTTTCCAGGAGGACCTGTCCATCAAGGCTAAAGGGCAATCTGGGAGATACAGGAACTCTTGTATGATCTCATGGCCATGGACTGTGCAGCATTGCAGCACCATTAAGGGATACCTGGCTTGATTTCCAGTGACTCCCATAACATTAGCCCATTTGTGGGAGAAGGGACCTACAGGCTGGGTGATCACGGAGTGTTCAGCTCCCATGTTGACCATGAAGTTCATACATTGGTCCCCTACTGTCATGTTGACCTAATGTTCCTGGGGACCTAAAGATAGTAGGGACCCCACTCTGGCCTATTCCTGTTGCAGTCCTTCCATAGAAGTCAAAGCCATAAAGCCGTTAGGAGCTGGTGGGTCCTGTTGATAAGTGGAGCATTGTGGGCCATTTTTCTGTTGGACTTCCTCATCAGCTATTCATTGGGACATTCACCTTTCCAGTAGCCTTCTTGGCAACAACAGGTGCACTGGTTTCTTCCTAACTTCATAGGTGGTTGTGATGTTCATTGTGTAGGCTGATAGATGGTGTTCAGGGATCCCTGGGCAGGTTGAGGTGGTTTGGGCTTCATCCTGGGAAACTACCAACCTGCCTGTCTTATTCCCAGACCTCTGCCTCTGTTTCCTCCCAGTGAGCCTGTTATTTGGTACCCTGTGATGTCAGCAGCAAGCATGGGCATTTACTTTTTCTGCCTCTGGTCCACCCCTTGTTGGGCCTCTTTGTCTCAGTTAATAAACACTTTAGTGGCAACTTCTAGCAGCTATCTAACTTTCATTCCATCATAGCCTTCTAGTTTTTGTATCTAACATTGAATATCCCCTTGGGACTGTCCAACAAAATCTGCATCTACCATGCACTGATATTTGGTTGCCTCTGGTTCAAAGGGGGTGTATAGTTGAAAGGCTTCACAAAGTCTCTCATAGAACTGACTTGGGCTCTCATCAGCTCCCTGGAGCACCTCAGAGACCTTGCTCATATTTCTGGCCTTTTTTCCTCCTTCTTTCATACCTCCTAGGAGGGCCTCCTGATACCATTCAAACCTTTGCAGCCCCTGGTTACTGTTGGGGTCCCATTAAGGATCATTCTCTGGGAACTGATTTGGGGCATATACCTGGGTATTGAGTGCTCCAGTCAGGGCATGTTCCTTTAGCCACTTTATAGTCTCCTATGTCATTTTCCAATGATCCTCAGTATTAAATAGCAGCAAGTGGAATTGGCGGCAGTCCACACAGCTTGGCCTCTGGGTCTGGATAATGGACTGTATTAAGTCAATCATAGCCTGAAGCTTTTCCGTGAAGGATGGCATATGGTTTTCCCAATTCAGGAGGTCTGTGGTGGTGAAAGGGTGGTACACAAATGTGCATTACCTACCTTGGATCTGGCCTTCTTGATCATAATAAATAGGTTCCCTAGTCTCCCTCAGTGGCATCTGGAAGCACCACGACATTCCCCTGATGTGAAGTTAGACATGCATTCTGGCAATGGCTTTCTGGGTGGAGTGTGGGGAGTCAGAACAGGTTGTTCAGGCATGGCTTCTGACTGTTTAAGAGAAACACTAGGCTTAGGGGTGCATTCCAATTGTGAGCCTCTAACAGTGACTGGTGCCATAGGTGCAGGCAGCAACGGTGGGTGGACTGGAGAATAAGGTGGTGGGACTTCCATTTCATCAGCCAGCACTGGCTCATTAACCAATTCATCAGACTATAATGGGCATTTGGACGAAACTGTTTTGAGAGCTGCCATACTTTTGCAATTGTCTTCCCAGCAAGCTTTAAGCCAAGAAGGCTGTGCAAGGACCACATTCTGTCAACAGTCGATGTAAGGGGATTGGTCTGGGTAACCTGGCTCTCCTGCTATAATTCTATATACTCTCTTAATGGTTCTTCTACGTAAGGATCCCTCTGGTGGCCATCCAATCCTGAAAGAGGACCAACCTATTTCACAGAATGTATGGAGCTTTCTCCAAGACAATTTGACACCATAACAATCTCCACAGAAACATTTGTCAGAGTTCTTAAGCATACAGTCAAGAGGGGTATTTTTGCTTTGGTTATCACCCATTTCCTTCCCCTAACAGACAGCAGACACACACAAATAAGGGAACGAGGGGTATGGTAAACAGTTGCTTCATCCATCTCCAGCCATATTCCTCATGGAAATATTTCAGACACCTCTTAGCAATTGGCAGGGTGGTATAAACCCCCAACCAAGACCAACCCTGTGATAGGATTAGGACCACCCTCAGCTATATGGGGTCATCACCAGCTTAGATTGGGACTCAACACTTGCTTCGACTGTTTGGTCAGGTTGGAACCATTTTGTTGTCCATCTCATTCACACACAATCACACAGCACACTCTCCATCTCTCCACCCTAATCCTAGGAGTCAGTGGGTTTGTCTTGAGACAGTGTTTTCTTCCACTGCCTTTCAGTCCTTTCCATCAGACTTGAGACTACTAGCGGACTTCAGAAGGTGACCAAGCTCCCCTTGTTCCTACCCTTGCCATTGGGCATTGCTCCTTATGCTAGTTCCTGGGCCTCTTCTGGGTTCCTGTGTTCTCAGGATCAAAGCCTCAGTGTGCCAGGAATGGCCTCTCTCCTGCAGATCAAAAGGTCCACTGCGCACCAGGTGAGATTGACTCTCCCGTCCCAAACTCTCTGATTCCTGGCAATGCACCAAGAAATGTTGCAGGAAAACAGAGAGACTGTGACACTGAGGCTGTCTTAGGAAGCAGTGTTTTGTTGCCACTGGCACGACTCACTGAACTAATGCCCAAGTCTGTGCAACCTGGAGAAAGAAGAGAAGGGATTTATATGTTAGTTTAGGTGAGGGAGGGGGTCGGGTTGTATGGCTATACATTTTTTTTAGAATCTGCAAAGTTATAATCAGCAGAAACAGCTTTTCAAAGAACAAGTTGTTTACAGGATACACATGACAAACTGGGGGGTCGTAAACTGATAACTTTACAAAGAGAACATGCAGGGGTAAGGTTGTAAATCGATTAGTATTTTGCATTTGCAGGAAAATGGCTTCTGGCTGTCTGGTTTATTTTACGTTCCCATGTCTAGCAGGTTTGAAGCTTGCAGGTTGATTTTTAAAAAGAATAATTTTAACTGTTTTCAGCCCCTATCACCACAGAGGCAGAAGTATTGCCGGAGCTCAGTAGTTTGATGCTGGGTGGCTGTGAGTGTGCCACTGCACTCCAGCCTAGGTGACAGAGTAAGACTCCAACTCAAAAAAAAGAGGTAGTTATTTAACTCCTACTATAAGATATTAAAGTGTGCTACATATACATACATAAATGTGTACAACAAGATTTTTTTTGTCCTTGAGTGGTCCATAATCAGCTTGAAATGGTAGATAGATAAACAATGATAACACTGAAAAATACAGTAAGTCCCCTACATATGAACAAGTTCCATTCCAAAAGTGCATTTATTCATAAGTTTAATTTTTTCATAATTCCAGCAAAGTTAGCCTAGGTACCCAATTAACACAATTGGCTATATAGTACTCTCCAATAATAGGTTTATAATAATTTTCACATGAACAATACATAAAAGACAAACACAAAAAAAGAAAAAAATGTTTAATCTTACAGTACAGCACTTGACAATGTATGCCAGACTTGTGAACTTACTTACATGATTGCATACATGAATGCATGTTTACATCTTCGAACGTTCACAACTTTAAGGATCCGTATATAGGGGAATTATTGTAAAACATATTGTGAAATGGTTTACAAAAGAACCACATTTCCTGATTAGAATTCAAAGGTGAGGAAGCTTATTGAGTCTTGTTCCAAAATCATTTTAGAAAATAGCATACTTCTCTATTAATTTTCTAGGGCTACCTTAACAAAATATCATGGCTTGGTTAGCTTAAATAATAGCAATTAATTTTCTTACAGTTCTGAAAGCCAGAAGTCCAAGATCAAAGTGTCAACAGTTTTGGTTTCTTATGCATCTTCTCTCACAGGCTTGCAGAAGGCTCCTTTCTTGCTGAGTCTTCACATGATCTTTCCTCTATGCATGTATGCCCCTTGGGTCTATGTGTCCAAATTTCTCCTTGTAGAAGGACTCAAGTCATATTGAAATAAGACCTACATTATGCACCTCATTTTGACTCAATCACCTCTTTAATTTATCTACAAATACTGTCACATTCTGAATTACTGGGGTCTAGAGCAACAATATATGAATTTGAGGGACAAAAGGAGACACATTTTAGCTCATAGCAACTTTCATCTAGGCTATTCTGAATTTTAAAATTTTGTTATTTTTGTATACTCCCTCCTCATTTACCAAAGTGGTTTGCCCACAAGAGTCATAATTATTGATTGAAATGATTAATGCTTATCTAACAGGGGTTAAATTTAAAATCATCTTAGTTTACACTGATAACATTAATTTTATATAGGCTTTGTTCTACTCAAATATGTTTTTAAAAATAAATTTTTATTAATATATATATTTCCAGTGGTTGTAAGTCTTTCAACATTCGCTCATGTGTAGCAAAAAATCAAGTCTCAATTTATTTTCTTGATTTTCATGTAGATACTGAATGAATATCTAAGGAATTTTTTGTACATCACTAAATCAATGAGAAACTTTTTAAGACTAAAATTCTAGAATAGTGAAGATTTTATTTTCAGAACCGTATACCTTTTAATTTTAAAACTTATGTAGAGGACTTTGGCAGTTTTTGTTGCTTCTGCTATATTTTATGTTGATATATAGATTAAAATTTTGACATTTTATCATTTAAGAGTAGAGAATCATCAGTAGTATGAACTTCATAGCTTTGGATAAGTTTTTTTTTTTTTAGAAAATGTTTTCAAGATATTTTTCTTGGTTAAACTGAAATATAAATGTTGCTTGTGGGTACATTTTAATTATAAATGGTTTTATGCTATAAAGCTACATTAAAAATTTCTTTGTCATTAAATTAGATAGGCAGAATATCAAATACCTCCAAGTGCACATCGATAGTATTAATATTTAGCAAATAGATAATATGTGTGAACCACCCCTCCAAGTGCTTTACAAATATTTTAAGTACCCAAAACAGCATGAAGTGTTTGATATATATATATATATATATATATATATATAATTTTTTTTCTTATTTTTGAGTTGGAGTCTCACTCTGCTGCTCAAGCTGAAGTGCAGTGGTATGTTCACTGCCATCCCAGCGTAGACCTGCTGGGGTCCTGCGATTATTCCCCCTCAGCCTTCCAAGTAGCTGGAACTACAGGTGTGCGCTACCACGCTGGCTAATATTTTTTGATTTATTGTAGAGATGAGTTCTCACCAAGTTATCTGAGCTGGTCTTGAACCCACAGGTTCAGGAAATCCACTTGCCTTAGCCTCCCAAAATGCCCGAGTCCGGCCTCGTTATATTTTTAACATGTGAAAACTGAGGTCCTTAAGTCAACACTTTTGCCTAATGTTGCATAGTTTATAAACTCAAAAGCCAAAATTCAGTTCCAGAGTTCACTCTTATCTCTAATCATGCTGTTGCTTCAAAAACACATCTGTTCTCACCAAATTCACTATCTGGTTCACAAAACAGGGTGTTGGAAGTGATTTAGCTAAAGATAATTTTAGAACTTTATCATGTGGTATCATGTTGGACATAGTACAACTTGAATTAGAAACCTATAAACTCCACACCAACTTTTCTGCCAAAATTTAATTAAATAATGTATGGGTTCTAAAAAGGAAACTTGATTGGAATTTATAAAAAACCAGGGCATGTGTGACCCAGGTGATTATGCTATTTAGCATATTCTCTTCCTCAAAGTAGCAAGCACAATGTTCTCCTGGCTTATACAGAGAAAGGCTCTCTCTTCTGCTCATACACAATCTTCTTGTGCACTTGACCCCGAGGTCTTGATTCTAGAAGGGAGGAGATGGGATCTCTATGAGTATGAACATTGTACGTCTCTGTGTTTGGCATCTTCTATCAATGGGGTACATCCCATACCCTTATATTTTGACATTCCTTGAAAATGGTTTCTGAGATTCCCCAAAAGAAGTTGTGTGTTTGTGTGTGTGTGTGCGTGTGTGTGTGTGTCTGTTATACTTCTTTAAAGCATATTTCAATGGCAGTATGCCATTCACCTTTTCGTTCATTAGCCATTTAGCTCTGCTCTCTTGCTTTGTCTACTGCCATCATTCAGTGCCTATAAATATTGTGCAGGTATACTACCTCACTGTAGCTCTGTGTTGCCTCTCCCATAGGAGTGATTCCCTCACAGCAGCAGCTTTGGTGCCATGTCTTGCTGATGCTATTGTCACACTGTGCAGGATTTGCTCCTTTTGGTTTGCATACACTGCAGATGTAACCCAGGTGATCAGTTAGTTAATGCACTATGTTCTCCAATGAAGCAAGAGAGGATCACTCATAACCTCTGTGGCGAATCATACTGTTTGTTACCCCTCACCCCAAAGAGTGCTGTTTTTCACTCCCAATGTATCACAGATATTCCTGTGATGACGGGAATTTATGTTTTGCAGACAGATTTTTTTTTTAATTAAACAGTGAAAATCAGTGGAGTGTAGGCTGTAGGTCAGCCTTATTCAAAATTTTCTCTCCTCCCTCACCTTTCCTAAGGTATTGTTTTTAAAGTAGATATAGCTGCCTTCTAGTTTTCTCTTTCTGGGAATAAGTTCTTTCTAAGGGAATTCTTCATATCTCATGCAAATTAAGTCCTAGGAGATTTATTCCACCAAGCTTGTAGACATGGTATGAGATGACTAAATTCTAGGTAAGCACAGCTTAGAGTAAAAACTGCAGTCATCATAATTAACCTCTTAGATTATGGAATGATCTACGTATGTTGTTAAAGTATTCATGACAAAGCTATTTAACATTGTACTTCCCAAGCTGTTGGTACCTAAAGCCCATAAGGATAGTCTCTACTGGTTTATATTGTTTTCTGACTTTGTTTTCTTCACCAATTGTTTTGTGTATACAAATTTTAGAATGAAAACAATATTTTAAAGTTCTAACAGAAAGCATGTACAATGCTTCTTTTTGCTTATTTGTTTTAGTAGCCATCACTGCAAAGATTACATAGAATATGCTTTGTAAATGCTTGAATGCTTACATAATAAAATTTTAGACAATTGATAGCTTGCTTATCAACATTTTATAAAGTTTTTCTAAATTACAGCAAATATAGTACCAAATTAATACTTAACTAAGCCATAAAATTAATATTTGCAATGTTGTTTTATATCCCAACTCATAGCTTATTCAAAGTAATATTTTTTGCACTATTTTACCAAAAATTAAAATTTTAAGATGTTCAAAAAAAGAGTATAAAAATAATTTCTTCCCAGGCTAGTGTAATTGTTAAGAAGAGGGTTATTTATATTTAAATCATGATTCCAATAAATTTAGCATGACATTCCATAAAACTTCTCAAAATTAAAATTGTATACTTTTACCTCACAGAGTAAACTGGCTGATGTTTTTTGGGGGGAGATAGCTTTAAATCTGTCACTTTCTATTTCTCTTCTCCTAATTCACATCTTCCTTCTCTCTTGCTTGCTGTTCTTCCATTCATCACAGACACCACCGCTATAACAGCAGCACTATTCTTCCTTCTTAAATCATTGGCTGTCTCTAGCACTGTCATGGCCAGTGTTTGAAACAGGAAAAAGAAAGCCCAGAACAGCAGTTGCAATAGCACAAGCATCATAAATGTTCCCCAGGACTCCCATCACACAATCCATTTGTGCCAAGTTTAGCTACAGATCTCCTCGCGCTACTGACTAGCAAATCATACAGGAGCTGTAATTGTAGAGTAGATGACAGTCACCCGGCACATCTTGCTGTTCAAGAGGGAGAGGGATTTAGAGCACATGACTTCTTAAAAGGAAATAAATGTGTGGTGTCCTCTTTAAGCTAGACCATCCAAATGAGATAACTCTGGTAAAACAGGTTAGGAAAATGTTTTAATTATGCAACAGTTTAAAAGTTTGAATGTAACACATGACAGTGGGTTTTGCACACACAGACAAAATATTCTTTCCCAGTCACCATTCTGTCACATACCATATGTGTCATTGGTGTCTGGAAGAATTAGGCAAAAGAAGGCAAGTGGTGGACTCAAACTCTCACTAACAATTTAAGCATTCATTTATTTGATCATGATTTATTTTGTTGTTTTATTTAATCAAATATTGATTTTGTGATAACCTCAAATATAAAGCACCTAATTAGTATTTGAGAAATAAATTTTAAAAATTACACACATCTACGATCTACAAGGAACTCAAATGTGCTGAAAAGAGAAAAACAAACAGCCCCACTACAAAGTGGGCAAAAGATATGAATAAACACTTCTCAAAAGAAGGCAGACAAGCAGCCAACATATACATGAAAGAAAGTCAAATTAAAACTATACCGAGATACCACCTAACTCCAGTCAGGATGGCCATCATCAATAACTCAAAAAACATTCGATGCTGGAGAGGATGCTGGGAAAAGGGAACACTTCTACGCTGTAGGTGGGAGTGTAAATTAGTACAACCTCTGTGGAAAACAGTGTGTTGATTCCTAAAGGATCTAAAAATTGACCTTCCATATAATTACACAATCCACTTTTTGAAATATATGCAGAGGAACTCAAATCACTCTATGGAAAACATACCTGGCACACGCAAGTTTATTGCAACATTATTCAGAATAGCAAAAACATGGAACCAACCGTGCTGCCCATCAAAAATGGCCTGGATTAAAAACTGTGGTACATATACATGCTGGGATATTATGCAGACATAAAGAAGGACAGAATTATGACTTTGGATGGACTTAGAGTCTATAATACTGAGCAATCTATCACAGAAACAAAGAACTGACTACCACATGTTCTCACTCATAAACAGATAGAAAGGAATTGTCAGTAGTGGGAAACTGTCGGGGGGGTTGGCAGTAGTGGGAAACTGCCACGAGAGTGGGGACACACCTCATCAACAAGGGTACCTGCATAATGCACATTTGTTTACCTAATCCTGAATTGTAGCCCACATCTTTAAAATTAAAATAAATAAAATTTTAAAAATTATACACATATACATAGAAGACACAAAATGTTGACAAATTTTTCTAAATCTCCTGGAAGCTTAGATATTATTAGAGAAAATGAAACATATTCATAATATATTCATAAACATCTTTAGACTAATGTAGAAGGCTACAGCATCCAAAGTGTCGGGTAACAATCAAATACAATATTTCCACTTATTGTAATACTGTGCAATTAAGACAATGACCAAGTAATTACATAGTGTGTATACAACAGACATTTAAAAAATCATTTTTAAATTGTCAGTGTTCAGTAGTTGAACGAAGTAGTGTTACTTGTTTCAGCAAAGGAGAGACCCCATCCTGAAAACCTGGGATATCTCAGTACCAGAGTGACAGAAAAACATTCAGAGGATTTGATCTTTGAAGATAACAGGGGGAATATTCAAAGAAGTGGGGATTTGCTCAAAATTATATACTGTCAAAATATGAAGATACTTCTATAAAAGAACATCTTACTAGATTGTATACAGTATGTGGGAAGAATGAAGTAAGCCTAAAGCTATTATTGGTAAGCAGAAGTCACTCATATTTGCCAGAACAGAAGACTGTATGATCATTTTTGTGATTTGGTCAATGTTTTTTTGTTTTGTTTTGTTTTGTTTTGTTTTGTTTAATTAGTATTTTTTATTATGATATTGTGGGGTACAGTTAAGGATTAGGTATACAAATATGCTTCGTTCAGGCACCTTTGTTGATAAGAGGTGTCTCCCCGTCTCCAGACAGATATTGACTGCTGTTAATCCCATCTCCCTTCCCCTCCCCCCCATAGTTTCCGATCACTGTCAGTCATTTTTTTATTGTATTATGTTGGATGTTCAAGGTTCACTATATGAGTAAGAACATGTGATACTCAGATCTTTGTTTCTGTGAGAGGTCACTCAGTATTATAGATTCTAGTTCCATCCAAGTTGCTGCGAAATTCATGATTCTGTTCTTTTTTATGGCTGCATAGTATTCCATCGTGTATATGTACCACATTTTTTTAATCCAGTCCTCTTCTGATGGACAGCATGGTTGCTTCCAGGTTCTTGCTATTGTGACCAATGCTACGATAAACATACGTTTGCAGGTATCTTTTTTATAGAGTGATTTGAGTTCTTCAGGGTATATACCCAGTAGGGGGATTACGGGGTCATATGGGAGGTCAATATTTATAGCTTTTAGGAATTGCCATACTGTTTCCCACAGAGGATGCACTAATTTGCACTCTGACCAACAGTGTAGAAGTGTTCCATTTTCGCCACACCCTCTCCAGCAACTGTTATTTTTTGAGTTATTGATAATTGCCATTCTGACTGGAGTTAGGTGGTATCGCAGTGTGGTTTTGATTTGCATCTCCCTGATGATTAGTGAGGTTGAACATTTCTTCATGTGTCTATTGGCAGCTCGGATGTCTTCCTTTGAGAAGTGTCTGTTCATATCTTTTGCCCATTTTATAATGGGATTGTTTTTTTTTTTCTTTTCTGCACGTTTGAGTTCCTTGTAGATACAAGATGTTAAGCCTCTGTCAGACCTGGAGTTGGCAAATACTTTTTCCCAGTCTGTAGGCTGTCTCCCTGCTCTCTT